>MKYW01000030.1:56025-122575 GCA_015776835.1 Aphidius ervi | reverse complement strand
CAAAAAAAAAAAAAAAAAAACTAAAATTCCCATAAAAATATCACATACACACAGAGCAAGTATATATTCAGGGACAGAGAAAAGATTGAAACAAATAGTCGAGGACATCTGTGAAATGGTCCTGTGAGCTCTCCCTTGTCCTGTTGACATTTGAGCTTTAGAACGTGTCTTATTGCCGAGTTCACAGAGAGAAAATAAAATGATAAAAAAAAAAAAGGCAAAGAGAGAGAATAGAGAAACACACATACATGAAATAGCTNAAAAAAAAAAATAGAAAAGGGGGTTGGGAGTTGAGGGATAAAGGGTAGTAAAGGTCGACAAATGAAATGCACGCGGGATTTTCTTTTTTTCAAGTTCATTTTATATGTATTTGCAATCGTCTTTCTATTTTGTATGTGTGTGTGTGTGGATATATATTATTCTGTCACTTTAAGGGAGTAGCATACCGTCAGTATAATAAGGTCGTGTTCACCGTCATACTCCTCGCACCCTTAAATTTTCATTCTCCGTCTTTGTCTCACACCCCCACGTTTCACTCACGCATCATTTCAATTTAGTCTTGCCTTCTGGCATTTTTGTTTTTTCTTGTTTTATTATTATTATTTTTCTGTTCTCATTATCTTCTGGTTTTGTGCCCATCAAATAAAATAAATGAACGAAAAAAAAAAAGACGGCGAATACTAAGTTGAAGGTAAGCCTAATTTCAATATTGTGCTTTTTTATTTTTAATTTTGTCAGTTTAACTAGACACGAGATTGTTTTGGCGCCCGACACGTAATCTTCATCTTAAACAGTGATTTCCAAGCTTAATATTATTTTTATATATTTATTTTAATTTATTTAAAATCCAGCTGTGTGTATATGGATAAAATAATGTAGATACATATAACCCAAAAAATTTTAATTAAAACTCACTGCCAGATTTTATTTTATTTGTAATGCGTATTTTTCGCCCACCCGCCAAGAATAAAATTAATGTATCCCCGCAGTGATACTTTATTTTTTTGGTCACGCAAAAATCAGAACAAACTGGAGTCTTAGTAACTGTCTATATCCATGTCACACGAGAAAAATAAATTTGTATAAATAAAATAAAAAAAACGTCTTTCATTATACTATTAATTTATAATTTATTTTGAAATAATAATTGAGATTTCAAGTCGTTGAATAAATATGAATATGCTTATGAATTTTTTTTCATTTTTTCAATTTTTTTTAAAGGGCCGTTGTGTGTGTGTAAGAGAGTATATTACGACACGGAAATTTTCACGCTAATTAACGAGAGGACCATTAGACCGGCTGTGAATATGATTGATAGACTACACCTTGAGGGCACTTAAAATTTTCGTAATAATTCATAAAGTAAAACGTTGTCGTTTCGGCATTAACATAGACTGGCCATTATTTTTTTTTTTTATACACATTTAATATATATTTAAAAAATAAAAAATATATATTTTACGAGAGTCACGTTGTTATATAGACTGTTGTGAGCTAATGAAAATGAAAAGAAAAAAAAAAAACTAAATAAAAGAACAAACAAAAGAATAAAATAAAACAATATTATAACGAAGAATAAAATTTAACAAAAGAGGCGTATTTGTCACGATTCTACGGTGGATAACGCATCTCTCGCCACATTATTATTTTGAACGTGAGAAATTTCGCACGTACCTGTAGCGTTGTATCACATATGTACCAGCTAAAATGAGGTGATACATATAGACTTAACAAATATGTGCAATGTGTGCGCCATCCTATATATATTCCTATCTCATTCCAATTTTGCCCGGGTTGGATTATTTGGTTTCGGTTGAGAGAATTTAACCTCGTACTTTCTGTAACAGTATATACACAGACCAGTCACATATACAACAAAATAGTTAAGGGTTATATGTATATTAAAATATATATATATATATATTGAAAATTGCTGTTAAACTGGTGAGATCAGCAAAATCATAGTCCCAAATCACGGCCGCAAAATCGACGCAACGCAGAGAGACACACGCTTACGTCGTCACAAACCAGAAAACCATTCAACTATATATATATTTATATATATATGACTCGGGATGTCGAGTGGCCCGATTTGCGTTTGTCACAGACTGTAATGCATATATACATGTATATATGCAGAACCATCGACCATTGCCGCAATGTCGATACCATTCCTGAACTTTGAATTATTTGTCTCTGTCATACATGGCATACAAGCATACATATATGCAATTTAAACATACCTATATATATATTGAAATTAGATAATTTCGTTCACCAACTACAATGACCTTCTCTTTCTATTGAATACTATCGTTGGATTTTGCACACTGTCGAACATTATCCATGACGAACTACGACGACAACGCGACAACGACAACGACGACCATATTCTCTCTTTCTCGTTTTGTGGTTTAAATATATATGTTTCAGTCACACATTTAAACACGACTATTCTAAATTATTCCAATTCAATATCGACAATTTTCCAAACGAAAAAATTTTAATTTTATTCTAAAAAACCCTTTCTTTTTTTTTTTTTTTTCATTTTGAAATTCAATTTAGTATATCAATTATCAAGGCTTTATAAAATTTTTTTTTTTGTTTTATATTTAATTATTATTAATAATAATAATAATAATAATTATTATTATTATTATTATTTAATTTTAAATATTCTTTTATTGAATTTAACAATGCTATGAATTTTTTATTTTTAGTTCAATGAATTGTGTAACACGTTAATTAAAGCTCGATACGTATTGCTTTTTTTTTTCATTGGTCTTTTTATTTATTTTAATAAAAACTATATTATTCTTTTAATAATAATTTAATTGTACGCATTTTACACAAAGTAGATAATAGGATGATGAAATTTATTAGTGTGTGTATGTATAAATGTGAACACGTATGCGTAAAAAAAGCTCAGTTAATTTTATTGATCCGGTTTTACTCGATAAGCAGAGCATGGTCAGTGATTATACCGTTGTGAATTTGTTGTAAAAAAAAAAAAATATAAATAAAATTTTATAATAAATAAATGAAAAAAAAAAAAAAAAAGATTTTCTTTGAAGCTTGAAATGTATTTTATTATTATTTTTTTTCTCAGACAGATAATCGAACAAGTACAAACATGTAAATCCAGTTCAATTTTTACTATAAAATATTTTATAGTACAGAGCTTTTATACTTGTGATATAAATGTCAGACCGTTTTTTTTTTCTTTTAATTTATATATAAAGATAAATTCAAGAGAAAAAAAAAAAAAATAGTTTTATGTCGTTGTTTGAGTTTATATACTTTTTATTTATTTAAATTCTTCATCACCACTTTCTCGATTACAAGTAAGCCGTGCTTGTAACCGGAATCTCTCTTGGTACTCTGAAAATTTTGCACTGCTAAGGTTCAAAGTATATGTATGCAGTTTAAATTTGTTGGTACGCTTCGTCGATCACAGTCGACAGAGAGTTAAGTGTAACTCGTTGATAGAGAATTTTGCTGGCTTCCTTCTTTGCAATTTGAAAAAGCAAGTAAGCATTCGTCTACTAAAGTTTCTATGAACATTATATATACAAAACCGAGACAACTTAATATTCACATAATCATTAATCTTGATGATTGATCAATACGCAATTTATCCAATAAAATTTATTTTCAATCTACCACTGTAATTAGCTTAAAAATAAAATTCAAATCAATACTTTATAACTGCTATAGAAAAATTTCTAAATAAATATCAAATTATCCTATTTTTAATAATCTATAATCATTTTATTTTTTTATAATCTTTGCAATTTTTATTTTTATATTTAAAAAAACAGTGATGCTTTTCTGATAATAGAAATAATTGAATAAAAATTAAATCATTTAAATAATTAAATTCATGTTTTTATTTTAAACCACAATTTTAATAATAAACATATCGATTATATTTAAATATTATTAATATCTTTATATAAAATTTAAGACATATCTAGGTCTATTTAAATTTCATATCATTAGTAATCAAATGATATGTCAAATGTTGTGTACATGTCATTTAAGTTAAAACGTCAAAATGTATAATATTTATCGCGTGTATAATCTATATAAAAAAAATATATATATATATTAAAAAATATCTATAGTGGCATGAGTAAAAAAGTACAGGTCAGTGCAACGAGTTGGTAAATGTCTAAGTCTCTCATACACGATCAGCAACCTCGATTCGGTTGAACGAACATAGCACTCAACTATATAAACCTCACACAAATACATTATCACAAGCACAACCAATATTATTATTATCATCTATATATATTTATCCATCAATATAATAGTAGTATGTATTTCACTGACTAAAGTCTAACCACATTTTCCGTCCAAGCAGTCCACTGTACACGCCCATCGTATTTCATCTTTGGCTGAATATATATTGGAATGTTGTCCTTTGCCTGATAGTCATAAACGTGATTACATATACAAATAAATGTTACAGTCAACAACCTTAAATTATTTTTTATATCAAAAATAATATTCAACATATCAAAAACACGATTTACAACATACATATATATTTTTTTTTTTATGACATTGAATTAATTATCAATTAATATTCTTGGAATAATTTATATATTTTTTTTTCTTCAAAAAATAAATATATTTTCTTGATTAATAATTCATCTGTTTACTGGACATGTTACATATATTTTTATTTTCTAATATATGAGTCATTTTGAATTTAAATTGTGGTTAAATCATTGCAAATTTTATATATTCGCACGTGCCACATAAAAATATATTTAATTTAATATCTAACTCACTGAAAAACATATATAAAATATATAAAATTACTTTATACACCGATATATACTTGTAATTTAATTGCTCAACGAAAAATAATAAATAAAAAAAAAAACACTTACCGATATTTCATTGAATTTTTTATGAATGAAAAAGCTCGCACAAAACCACCCGTTGTGTATGTACACATATCATTTTGAATTTGTGTAGGATGCAGAAATGCACCACATGCCATACAAGCTATCCTATATATTTCTCAAACGTTTTTATTATTCTCAAATGGATAAAAAAATTAAATAAAAAAAAAAAATATCATAGTAAAATTTATTACACCTTTAAAAAGATCTCGTATTTCTTCGGTTTTCAGTTGAACAGATCACTTCACTCTTGGTATTATTCATGTATACCATATATATTTTTCAAAAAAAAAAAAAAAATGAGAATATTGATAAAAAATAAATTCAAGAACAAAAAAAAATAAAAAGGGGTGAAATGCATTTGAGATTTTGAGACCCTTAAAGTGTCATATTCATAAATGTATTGAGAGTGCAGTGGTTATAGTACAAAACGTTTTTAGAAATTGCGCGTTTTGTCAATTCAGACTAAAAGCACGTATTGGAATAAGTGAGAAGAAATAATATATATATATCTTGGTTGGTAGTTGGATACTATTCAAAATAACCCACGTAGTTATATAAGAGTACGACAGTATCCAAAGCTTTTCAACGTGAATCAAGTGATGGCTTGTTTCTCACGTACGCGAGTTGGATATACGCGGTCTATCGAGAACCACAACTTGTCTGGGCTTTTGTCACACCCACCTTTTTTTATATATATATATATACATTTCCCTCTGACAATTGGAACCCCTCATTTACCAAATTGGAAAACTAAATTCTCCATGGTCATGATAACCCTCCCAAGAGACAAAAAAAAAATATACAAATTATACTTTTACAAATATATGACAGTATAGTATATACACATAATTAAAATTAATTTAAAACAAAACAATAATTATAATTTATATTATAATTGTATAACAAATGTAAAATTATTATTTAAAAAAATGTCAAACAGAAATATTTGATTGAAGATTAAAAATAAAATATATATAAAATGATTGTCATGATTTTCATGAATTATTACAGTATTAAACTAATAATAAATATACATATATACAAGTCAGTATTGAATAATCAATATTACTAATTGATTTATGAGAATAATAACAAGTAAACAAGAAGCAATTATTATTGATATGAATCCGTGTGTTCATTCAGCTGGATTATAATGCTCTCATGGTGATGGCCATTGGAAATAGCAAGCATATATATTGATATCAACAACACATGAACATGCGGAGAAAAGAGAACAAATATATATACAGGGTAGATATATTTCAGCTTGAATATATATACCCATCATACAATCATAAGCCCTGCACACTCTCTGCAAGGATTAAACATGTTACCCTAGTTGCACTTTGCAGACGTGAATATCGTTGACGCAATTTTCAATATAATAAAAAATTTTTCCACTTGAATATAACAGTATCAAAGTGTACTTGAATATGAGAGAAAGAGAGAGATTGACATGGCAAATTGTCAAATGACAGTTGCCTATTTATATGAAGGTATGGATAAAACAAAAGCCCATCAAATATTTTATGTATTGTCTCGTCGTTGTCAATTACAGCAGCAGTACACTTCATCGACAGCTTTTCACTTTTTATCCCTTCATGTGTTCACTGACCTTAACCGCGGTCTCAAAATTTTAACGGCTCTTGTAATGGCTCTATTGAATCCCTCCTGACTTGAGGACGACCCTCATCTTCCTCTCATTCAACCCTCCTAAAATTCTTTTTCTATTTTTTATATTTAACTTTGCCTCCAACCCTTTTTTTTTATTTTTTTTTTTTCATTCTTTTTACCTGTATATGCACACACACACGGCTAGACTGTGGTATATATTTTCTCTTTTACTGTACTCTAAACTCTTGTTGAGTCAGCAATACCATTCTTTATATAAAACCAACTGAAGTCCAACTGTACCGCATGTATTTCTCTCAGTGACTTTTGATCCGCTTCACAATAGTTCCATTATCGTTTCGACGTAATTATAGGAACGACTCAACTTTTTTTTTTTTTTTATTTTTCATTATTATTTTTCTTTTTAGTTTATTTATATGGATAGATGGAAATAAAAAAAAAATATATAGAGTACTGACAAGAAATACTGGTAGGTACAAAAGTTGAGAAAAGAAAGAAGAAAAAAAAAAAAATACGATGGACAATTTTTGGATGAAATTGCTCACTCTCTCTCTCTCAGCACACTTTTTCGATGAAACTGCGGAAATAATGTGACATAAAAAGAATCCATTATTAAGCTGACGTGTAAGGCTTTTTTTTATTTTTCTTGTTTTACGAAAATATATATATAAAAAATAGAAATGCTTTAAATCCTTTCAGGAAAAAATACAAAAACACCTGACGTGTATTATTTCCTCAAGTGAAAAATGTGCATTACGTTTGTTTGTTATTTTATTTATTTTTTTATATGTATTGAACACGAGAGAGTTTTTCCAAGTGACTCGCAGTGTTCTAGAGAAAAGAACCTTCTTCAAGCCAGCCATATTTCTTGTTTGTATTTTTAATTGAACGTTTAAATGATTAACAAACAAAAAAAATAAACATCAATTGTTTAGAAAGCTAGTGCTAAATGAAAAAATTATTTAGACATTTAGAAAAATTTATTATAGTGTTTAGAAATATTTTTTACATGTATTATCATTTGTGTTGAACAATTAAAAATACATCAAGTGTTTTTTAATTTAAAAAAACAATGTTAGTATATATTTACTGTGGAGTGTGGTATATTTTCGTGGGAATTCACAGCTAGATACTGTCTATTAGAGAATACCTAATTTTCCAAGTTGCCTAATTTGTGTATTTATTCATCAAAAGGATGAGATTTTGAATGGTATGTTAGTTTGAATATATATATAACAATTCGTACATAGTGTATACAGTGTTGGGGTTCTATAGAAATTCATGAAATTGAAATCAGACGAGTTATTCATAAATCGTGAGCGTGCGTATATTATTTATGCATGTTAGAAATGGTTTGTATTTTATATATACACAGAGAGAATTGGATCCAACGTTGACAGATGACAATCACTGGATACGACAGCTCAAACGAAGTCTCCGTATATTATTGCAAAAATAAAATATATTAGTACACGAAAATGATGGTAAATAACAAAAAAATAAATAAATATACAAAGAGGGTGATATTTTATTATCATCTACATTTATGTATATGTATGGACGACATTCAGACGAATTTTTACTAATGTGTTGTAGCGTTGATATTTTGATAATAATAAGATTTCCGGAACAGTGCGTGAATGTCACTCAAAAACACACACGACCCTTCGATACTCATTCCCAAATCCCAAGGGCAAATGAAATAGTTGACTGACTTGTTCATTTTTTTTTTTTTTTTTACTTTTTCATCAACTTCTTGGTCTTATCCGCGAAAAATCAAAAATACATTAGCAAAGTCCATATATTTTTTTGATAATAACGAAAACACATCAATCATTCTTACCAAAAAACAAAAAAAAATACAAAAAAAATTTTTATCCACTCTAGCTTAAATAATAATAACAATAATAAAATAAAAATTGAATGAAAAAAAATAAATATCATAATTTAGAGTAATAAAAATTAAACTACAATTGTGCAATTGTGTATTTTTTAAAAATTTAATTCAATTTACAACACACAAAAGTTTAAATTCAATTTTTTTTTTTTTTTTATTTATTAATATTTCTTTTTGGTTTTTTTTTTTTATGATAGAGGGTGGCAACATTGTGTATTTCACAAAAGGCAAATTAATCCAGCATCTCTCTATTCGTGTTTACAATAAAATCCCGTCAGATTGAAATTGAATTTGCGCAAGAACGGAATCGTGCGTCCGGAAGAGTGAGAGAGGGTGATTTAAAATATATATATTCTACACCTGAACCACCACCACCACCACCCTCTAGGTTTCATTGTACTGCAATGTGTATAATGATTTAGGCTATATCCCATTTCTCTCCCTCTTCCTCTTTCTGTATGTTTTCAAGCTTTCACATTTGGTCGTTTGTGTATGTCCCTCTGTACACTTTGTATGAAAACGGGGCGCGTCCCTCTACTCCTGCTAGGATTGAATTAATGAAGAGTAAGTCTTCGTTTTGTTATAGGGTAGTTTGTACACATCAGCATTGGGCATACACTATATAAATATATATTCCCAACCAATAAAATCTTGATATGCACAATGGGGAGTTACTCTATATATATATTTTTGCATACAATAAATATATACACACTGATCTACTCACGATGTGCAAACATTTTGTTGGGTTTAATTTGTTGGATTGCCCTTGGCAAGTTTAAATAATGTAACGCACGCATGTTTATAAACGTGTACAAATTTTTTAAAATATATCATTGTTTAAGGTTTTTATTTTATGACAAAAAAAAAAGAAACATTTGTTTAAATTATTAAAATAAAACAAGAAAATTGTGAACATACATGTATTGTAAATAAAATGAAAAACTTTTTTATTTTTTATCATGTTGATACGTATAGTTGCAGAGTTTGCTTGTTGACAATGTGGATGTACAATTTAAATTTTCATTTCCTGAAGATAGCTGGATGTTGAAAATCAGTTGAATTGAATATTATTTTTTATACGCTACAACAAAATACAGTGATCTTGGAAGAAAGCATAGAATGACAGGGTTGAGCAAAGCATTGAGTGAAAAATATTGTGAAGACAACGAAAAGAAAAAAAAAAAAAAAAANAAAAAAAAAAAAAAAAAGGGGCAGGTAGCGTAAAGAGCGAACAAAGAAATATATAAGAAAGTGCAATGGGGTAAAAATTGGCAAAAGAAGAAGAAATAAAAAAAAAAAAGAAAGAAAGAAATCAGCAGTAAAAGATAAATATATATATATTGCAAGTGTGAATTGAAGTAGGACGGTTAGATGGAAAATGATGGGCCACAGTTGGATGAAAGAATGCCATTGAGTAGGATGTACCAAGCACCCCAAAGTGGACTGGGCTGAACCAATCGACAAAATTAAGAATTCTAGAGCAGGAGCCTCGTGATCCAATTATGGCAAGCATTGTCTTCTGAAACTACTAAAGCCCCTTATCTCACTCAGGTTGCGACTACCCCTGCAGACAATCCCCCCGTCTGCATTCTCGTCAATTCGACCTTTTTTTTTTTTTCTTTTCCNTTTCTTTTCCATCATCTTATTTTTTTTTTTTTTTTGCTTCATTTTTCGATCTACCTTTACTTGCCTGACTATCTATCTAGCATGTTCGAACAGGCTTGTTCTGATCCACTTACAATTCGCCATTGACGCGTCACCACAATTTTTACACGACTATATCTCTCAATTCTACCCTCGATTAACGAGATATTCTCTCAGTTCATTTTTTTTTTTATTTTTTTTGCTTTTGCCTTCCACTTTTTTTTCGCTTTTACTCTGAACACTCAATTTCTTTTTTTATTTCTACTGCCTACTCGAGAGGATCAGCATTTACGGCAATTAGCTGAATAGCAATTTTACAAGTTTCAAGCGAATCGTCACATCAGGTAATTTGATCGTTCACCTTATATTTAGCGAGTCTACTTGTACATATAGACAAAGAAATTGAGTTGATAAAATGCAAAATGGATCATGAAAATATGTCATTTCCCCCAGTTTATCGTAGCTATAATGAGAATCGTCTGGTTATCGATCCAATATTGAGAGAGACAGAGAAAAAGAGTTGGAGATATTCACCAACATACATACAATTCTCGATTCAATCTGTCATCTGTTATTATCACTATGAGCTATTCGATAAAAAGGAAGAAGCAGAGAATGCATTGGGAAAACTATTGCACAATATGTCCACTCTTGGATCCAGTGAATCAATTTTACTTTATATATATGTAGTATAAAATTATGGAGCTTTCTGATTTCAAATCTAGCACACAGGCCAATCGGACTTCCTCTATTTTTCGCAGAACTCAAACTCTCATCCAACTATTCTCATTTTATTTTACTTTTTTTGTGTGTGTGTGTGTGTGTGTGTGTGTGTGTGACTCTTTATCGAAGCTTGGAACGGAACTGTTCTATATCACATTTTGTTGTACCTTGGGATACGATCTTGTTTCCATGCTCTTGTCTCTTTACTCCTCTCATCCAATTTCCAATACTCGATTTTCGTTGTTAACCCATCCTCTCTTGTGTGCCAACAAAATCACCCCTCATATATTTCCTTCCTTTGCTCTCTCTCCTTCACTCTCTCTGTTTCTCTTTACCATTTGGTCCCTTTGTTCTTCGATCGTGTTCTGGTGCCCTAAGTTAACTTGATATCGCGAAGCTTGTTATCGTTCGATAATCGACACGGGACACGTATCTTGGCTTGAGCACGTTGCGGAAAACTGAATTACCAACTGCAGCATGATTTAATAATGCTTGGAGAACCGTGCAAACTTATGATATATCGTTGCTATTTGGCTCGTGCTCAACCAGGTTAACAAAGAAGATTTTCTTTGAATTGAAAATGATAAAAGATTAGATTATCTTGTATATATTTCATTATTGACATTATTGTTTTTTAATCAATGCCATTCACCAAATTATCTTTTAATTTCATTTATTTTCTCCTTTTTTTATTTCTTCGTAATTAGTTTGCTATTTAAATATTGATGAGTATTGATTTATCTCTCTCTCTCATTTTTTTTTCACTAATTAATTTCATTTAACGTCTTATTCATTACTAAGATTTCTAACGACTTTAATAATTTATCATTTTTATATAAAGCTTAATAAAATTGTTATTAAAAAATAAATAAGACAATTGATAACATAATCATTTTAATTATTTTTTTGTTGATTAAAAACTAAAGAGTATATTATTGATTTTATTAAATAAATAAATTAAATTATAATTTAATAAAAATTGTATACTGAATTATAAATTTTTTTTCATGAATAAAAGCTTCATTTTCGGAAAATGAGCTGAGCCATATTGAAGAAAATTGAGATTTTCCTCTTGAGATATTTTGAATAGACCGTCATTTAAAATGAAAAAAAAAAAAAAAAAAAAGTCATATCATTTACCTCAATATTTATGCAAATAAACATAAATATATATTTTTTGAAAAAGCATACGATGATGATATCCGATTGGAACCACTTGTTATTTCGATTTCCATATTATATATATATATTTGGTTTTTTTTTTTTTCTTCCTTATAAGGAGCATGTATTGTAGAGAGCTTTTCTTGATATCTTTTAAAGACTATATAGATGTACCATAGTCATGCGAGGAAAACCAAGAGTACTTTTGCCGCAGTTTCAGGTAATAACTGGCACTCAAAAGCCAGGTCAAGTAGGGAATTCGGAAGCTTGTAGGAAAACTTGAAATAGTCCCCCATTTTCTCCTGTTAAAACTGGATATAACGATCCAAGCTATATATACACACATAAAATATATACAGACTATGTATTCAAGTGTACAGAATAAGAAATGAGAAAGTGCGGGATTCAAAAGGATTTACTGTTATATATCAGTGATTTTGCAAACGTTAAAACAAAATGAATGTATAAAATAGTGTGTGATTTAAAGTCTGAAAATTAATGGTTGGATTTGAATAAATGAAAATAAAAAAAAAACAAAATATAAAATCAAGTGAGGAAAACTGTACTTTCATGTGGTTTGATTTTTTTATTTTAAATTTCTTTTTGATAAAACATTAAACTACTGTGTTATTCAATATCGTATTTAGCATGCTTTAATGACTGAGTTGAAAATGATGTTAATGGAATTGTCGTGTTTCACTGGATCACATCAAAAATGTTAAAAGTATAAAAAAAAAAAACCTACAAATTAAATCGTTATTACTGCTCTATTACCATACTTTTTATATATTTTTTTTTCCTGATAAAATTACATTGTTATAAATAAATAAAATAGATCATACGCATGATTTATACCATATTTATATTTAAAAATTTTAAAAAATGTCACGATAATATATTGAATATATATATTGCATAAAAATTAATGCAAACAACAACTGTCGTGGATTTTGTGATTATATTTTATGTATACCTGGTGCATTCGTTTCCCGGCAGGTACACTTATACGCCCCGCGGGTGCCCTCCAACAAGGCTCGTAATTGAATTCA
This sequence comes from Aphidius ervi, assembly GCA_015776835.1. Taxonomy (NCBI): domain Eukaryota; kingdom Metazoa; phylum Arthropoda; class Insecta; order Hymenoptera; family Braconidae; genus Aphidius; species Aphidius ervi. The sequence goes on along the minus strand of MKYW01000030.1, from coordinate 109,544 downwards.
CTGGTCACGATAAAGATTATCCGAGTAACAAGGGTCAGATCGGAGGTGGATCGTTGCAATTATTGCAAATCCCTGCATCCCTCCTCTCTCTCTCTCTCTCTCTTTATTCCACTTTACACATATATTTTTTCTCTCTTTTTGATTTTTTTTAATACCATCCTGTGTGGCTTCGTCACTGCGTTATCTTATCCCAACTATTTATTTTTTTTCTTTATTTTATTTAACCTCATTTTATTTCGTGCGAAACAATTCTCTTTTTATACGTATACCAAATATCCATAGTGTCTCGATTAAGTATACATAGAAATATATATAAATTTATTTGTCTTTGTGTATTTATGCATGTCTACCATTCAAAAAAAAAATAAAAAAAATTTATTAGCATAATGATAATAATCAAAAGTCAGCAAACTAAAACGTTATTTCAATTGTATATATTTTTTTTACTTTTTTTTGACTCAATTGTATTTTTTTTTTTTTTATCGTTACATTCTCGCAATTTTATTCTACTTTATTATTCGTTCACTCCAATTCAACCAAAACTTAACTTTAACCTTCGTTTCGGTCTACACGTTATCCATGGCCTCCATCGTATATGCTATATAGTAGCAAGTATAATTTGTAGACCCTATTATATACATCTCTTTCCTTTAACCTTACCCATTTTGAGGTGAAATAAGATGAGGAGGAGAAGGAGGAGAAGGAGGTGGTGGTGGTTAAATGTATATACATATCTATCAAGGAAGTGAGTATACTCCTTCTACATGTAACGTTTTTGGTCGACAGAATACGGTCCTGGATGAAAATACCATTTAAGAAAGTGAGACAAAGTGTCTGATATATAGAAATGAAAGTGCAGAAGAAGAGATGTTGGTGAAGCAAAAAGGACGATGAGATAGGTACTGCACAGTAGTATTTGAATTTTGAAAATGGGGGAAAGACAGAACGAAGGAGTAAGGACTATGCAAGAGTGAGGGTAATTAACGACGCCTTGCAAATTCACCAACTTTGTAACAAGTACATAGGAAAGCCTATATGTATCTTAGACTATACTCTCTTTCTCTCTCTTTCTCTTTCTGACTATCTTTTAAGGCACCACCATCACCACCATCACCACCACTACTATCAACCCTTGGAGTCTTGGTATATTTAACCAACTTAAAACCTTCCTCTTGCTTCACTTTGCTTTCTTCCTTCCTCAAACGAAACATTCTATAGATACAACCACAATACCTTGCGAACTTCGACCAACCACGTCTATTACTCTGTACATATAATAGTGAGGTACGTAATTTCACAACCATTGATAAGGTAAGTTGCGTGCCCATAGTTTCACCGCACTTGCTACATTGTATTAAGAAACGACCAGGCTATGGTTCTACCTTTTGACCACGATAATTATCAACAAAATATATATACACTTTGCATATTAACTTGATATTTTTTAATTACCATGCTAAATTTCTCCTTCTCTTTTTTTTCGACAAAACTTTTTTGTTGAAAATTAACGAGGTTGACTTGAGGGTTGTTTTGATTTTTTTTTTAAATAGCAAAAAAACTAAAAACTTATTCATTTTTTTATTTAATTTTTTAATGAAGTCTATAGACTCAAGTGTACCAACTCCAGCTGTGTACAAAGAAAAGAAAAAAATCAACTTGTATACAATCGAATATACAAAAAAAAAAAGTCAATTCAGCATGTAGCTGTAAAGAAGAAGAAAAAAAAACGCCTACAAAATTCCACTGCATAATTTTGTCATTTTTTTTTGTTTGTTTGTTTGTTTTATATTTTGAATTTAATATTGTTGGCATGATTGTATCCACATGAACACCTGGTTAACTCACAATCTCAATGGACCAAAATTGGCATATTTCTCTTGGCTGGCATTAGAACGTTTCGATGTATTCCTAACGGTTCAAAAGACCTATCATTTGAATATAATATAGTCAAAGTTTCCGTGGGTTTAACCAATGGTTCTACATATATATACAAAATGTATATAACTTTCATCCTCTTGAACTCGTTCTATGGTACATGCAGAAGAGAGAAAAACCCGTTAGTAATCTCATCTTGATTCGCTGCGCTCACGTATATACACTGGGTGACCGCCAACGCTGTTTTTGCTCGCTTGCTTCCTTCCTTCCTTCTTTTTTCGTTCATCTTTCCTTGGGGGCCTTGGATGAGCTTAGAGTACAATTTTTTCTCAATAAATGTATACACATATAAATTCGTTTTTTTTTATTTTTTATTTAGTGATAGTGAATATGAGAGGGCGTAGGATGTGCCCCAAGGCGACACATTGCTAGAATTGTAATATTATCAAAGAAATCGTCAATGAAAAAGATATGCTTCAAGAAAATAATATTGAATCATACAGACATATACTTAGTCTGTGTTTATATATTCAATATATTTTACGATTATTTAGCTATAAAATTGCCAATAATTCATCATCAAATACCGGAAATATTAAAATAAAATTGAATATATTTATAAAGATTAAAAAATCATTTGACTATTATTTTTTCAAAGCAAAAAAAAATACTGGTTATGCTTGTTATTGAATTATTAATCATCACATTACATCTCCAATATTATATACCTTGAAATATATGTAAAATTTCATGTTCATCCTGTAGATAACTTTGTTGAACCTTCTTCATGTTTCAAATGAAATTGAAGGGTGAATAAGCCACGTCGATTTGTCTCCAATGTAGTCTTGACTAAAGTAATTATCAGTTTTGGTTAAATTGTTCTGGGTACACTGGGAAAATATATAGCGGAAGGAAACAGATATCTTTAGAACCCTCAAGCTCTCTCATCATTGTCATGATGATGATGATGATGATGATGGGGGGTGCAAGAAGACAGACGAAGTGAAATTCCGGTCGCAATGCTTGTTGTCAAAAATCCCCCATTTCATTGACGCAAGTTGAATTGTGCGTATATAAATAAGAAAGTAACTTGAGGGTGATGACAAAAAGGATGATATAACATAGACAAGAGGGATGATAAAGGTGAAATAAAAGAGTTGAAATATAGTGATACATGTATAGATTATAAAAAGAGAAACACGATAGAAGCTCATCCTTTCTCGTTGCTGTAAATATACAAATGAAAATAACGTCTGAATAGCATTGCAAACACTGAATGACATTGGTGTATCGTGCACGTCTTGTTTAAACAATACAGTATTTCATGATTCCATGGGTTAAAGCCGCATTCGTATATATGCGACACACTTCAGCATTCGTTACTCCGTGTGATGGTACTTTTCATCCGGGATTTTGTACATTTTAAAATACCTGGGAATTTTTATTTTTTTATTTTTTTATTTTTGTCTAGTTCGTAACATTGTAAACAATTCACTTGTATATTATTGACTATACAAATTTTTTCTTATTTTTTTTTTTATTAATAATTACGTTTTGTGTAATAAAAAAAATATTATATCAAACTTTGATTATTCATTTAACTCAATGGCATACATTAAAAAATATATGCAACTAAATATTGTTGTTTTTTTTTTAATGAATTGTTGACACACTTGTGTTATAGTTATCGTTAAAAAATTCATATGGCTTTTAAATTGAGTTTGGAATAATTGTTTCTTGTAGCTAGCAAATATATATAAAAAAAAAAAAAAAAATAATAACATTGATGGCTCTGTAAAGCTTTACACACATACAAGAAAAACGATAAACAATTTTTTATTTTTTCTATATACAGTTGTCATCGCGTTTGGGTTATTGTGATAACGATCGTTGTTGTAACTATATCATAAAACCTCTGTAGCGATAACCAAACTAATTTCAAAGTCTCATTTCCGAACATAACTATGTGTGTGCGCACTCGAGGCAATGAGCAAATAAAAAAATTAAATAATAATACGAGAATACATGTGTGTTTGTATATGTGTAACGCACTTTTTTTCAAGTTAGCCATCAACCCGATGAAAAAAATAACTTGAACGTATTATGCTCAACAATTGAGGACGCGGTCGTTATAATACACTCGCCGATTGGCCACACAAGGGTTAACTTGGCTGCACGCTAAGCAACATTATATTGAAAAAAAAATTTATATAAAATAAATAAAATAATAATAATATAGAAAAAAAAAATACTGAATCGAGACAGAAAGAAGCCAAAGACATTGCAAAAATATTCAACTAACAAACGTGACTTCGTATATTCAATTTGACCGCTCACATAAATATATTTATTTAATTTAAATAATTCAATGTTTATATTATTATATTTTTATATTCAATTTATTTATTTTTTTATATTCATCATTAATTTTAAAAAAAAATATAAATAATATTAAAATTCAGCTAAAATTTATTATTTTAAATTTCAATTTAATGAAAAGTCCTAGTTATAATAATTGCATAAAAATAAAATAAATAAAAAATTAATATTAATTGAGGTTACAGTTTACGTAAAAGTATATTTTTAAATTATTTGAAGATGATAATAAAATATTGTATATAAATAAACGAGTTTGTATGTATATAAATTTGTTGAATACTTGATATGTGACCTTGGATTGAATTGGCAACTTGTACAATTGATGTATACATAAGAAAACTTCAGGCTAAAAAGGAAAAAAAAATAAATAAATAAATATATACTCTGGATGATTCGACAAAACTGATGAAGAGTCGTCTACCCTCGTTATTTTCTATCCTGTATTAAATTCAACGAAGCTTTAAATTGATTGCGGCACTACTATCCGGCAAGATTTCCGGGGATTCACAATACATGTAGACTGAATAACGTATGTCTTGATACAACTTTATTTTATTATTACTTTTTTTTTCCATCTGTATCATTTACCATGAAAATACAAATATATAAACTTGGGTCAAATAAAAGGTAAAACTTTATACAGTCTTATTGAAAAAAAAAAAATAAAATATATACGTTGTGTATTTATTGTAAAAAAGGGTACAACTAGACAAAAAACTTGGTGGTCTTTAAATCGATCGAGATGTCCACACGCATTTAACAAGAGTATCGAGTAGATTATAGAGACGAATGGCGTCCAACATTGTACAGTGAAGATCGATTTACCAATGTACAAACCTCAGGGGCCAGCTCTCACTCACTCACTCACTCTCATTTTTCTCTCTTATCGACCCTTGAGGATATTGCCTAGAGGCAACATACGTTAGTGGTGCTCGATCTTGCTTAACAATTAAAGTAATTAAACGAGCTTCCATACATCACCCTCCAGCAATATTACAATATTACATGTATTATATTTGTGATGGTTATTTTGTCATTAATTTACACTCTTAAATTGACCACTTCATTTATACATTATATATTGTTATTATTATTTTTAATTAATTTAACATGATTTAATTTATTTTTTTTTATTTTAAAAATATATTTACTTGTAAGATTTTTTATTTCAAATGTATATAATCAAATGGTTTTGGAGGTTTGCATTGGCAATGTTCAATCAGTTTTCTCTCTATCGGGCTAGTCGATTCGTTTGTTTGTTTTTCTTTATTTTACATTTTTTTTTTTATTTATTTTTTCAAACCCGAGTTTTTTTGGTTGATTTGTTTGGTTTATTTGTTTTGACTGTATGTTGATATACGAGGAGAGAGAGAGTCTATGATACAATGGCCATGTTGAATATATACTATCACTCGTTAGACAGACAAATCGTATATTTTTTTTTATTTTTTTATTTTTTTGCGTGCACATATATTCGAACCAAAGGATATTACAAAAGCAGCAGCGTGGGTTTCGCTTGCCCATGGGCATAATTTGGCAGAGAATCAGTGCAAAAAAAAAAAAAAAAATAATAAAGATGAGCGCATTGAGTGAAAAAATACAAGAGTAAAAGATATAGAGATAAAAAAAAAAAAATATAAAAAAATAAAACAAAGTGCAGAAAAGATGAAATGAGTTTTGAAAGAAATCCTTGGGGTGATGATAGTATACTATCACAATTGTACAAATTTTCTATCGACATATATACAGATGCCCGCAACGAAAACTCATTGAACCCAAGGTATTCAACAATCCTGAACATCTGGAACAAAAGAAAAAAAAAACAGATCAAGTCAAAAAGTAATGTAAAAAAAAAAAAAAAATTATTAAAAGAAAGGAAAAATAAAAAGTCAAGATAACAGAAAAATAGAGTAAAAAATATTATTAAAAAAAGAAAAGGAAATATAGAAATGACTGTATGAAACGGAAGTGAGTAAAGTAGGTCAAATGGAATTGCAAAAATCAGGAAAGAAGTAACAATTCTAGACTCGAAGGATGGTCCAAGTATTTTCAATGAAAAATCAGATGACATTTTTTGATTGAGTATGTGTACATACTCGGTTATTTTTATTGTCAAGTAGTGTAACTCATCCAAGAATAAAGTATGACATAGCTACACTACGGTAATTCAACGACAATTCACTTTTTTTTTATCATTATTTTCAAGGTATAAATTTCAAAATATATATAGAACTTGAAGGCGAAAAAAAAAAATCGTGTCATTGTGCTAAGAGCTTGACTTTTTTTTGCAATTAGTTGCTGAGTTTTATTTTCATCCAGACTTGATTTATAAATAATTTTAGACATTTAATGTTTAAAGTTAACTAATGCAATAATTCGACATGATTGCAAGTTTTATTTAGTTGGAAAAATTATGGAGAAAAAAATGAATTATTATTTATTAATTTTTGCATGTCTCATTTTACAGACTACATTTCTTTTTTTCTTTTTTTTTTTTTAGAATTGAAATAATATTTAATCGGACTTTGGCAGACAGGTATTTTAAATATTGTAATTATTTCTTTTTTTTTTTTATATAATTTAATACTGTAAAAATGTAAAATTGAATATCCCATTAAATGGAATAATTGAATTTTAATTCAATAAAATGATTGTCATCTTTTCACAGTCTCAATTTGTTTTATTAAAATGGAAAAAAAGAAAAAAAAAACCTTGTAAAAATAAAAAAATAATTTTTAATTGATAAATTAAAATATCTTTGTGAATTTATTAATTTTTAAAAGTGCTTCTTTGATATATTTTTAACCCCAAAAAATTCTCCAATACATAACACCAAAATAAAAAAGATTTTCTTTTTTTTTTTTTTTTTTTCATTCTGTTATCTTTTTATTTCAAAAATAAATATAAAAGATAAAAATAATAATAACTGTATATAATAAAAAATTAAAAAGAATGAATATAAATAAAATTGTATATATTGCGTGTGTGATGAATGATGATCATATCGTTGGTAGATGTTAATGCACTATTAAAATGTACCCGCCGAAAGCCACCAATAATTTTCCAACAAGTTTTTATTGTAACTCGCGTCAGGTAGGCGTCTAGTATCTTTGGAAATAAAAATAAAAAAATAATTAGCTACTTAATAAATGAATGGCATTTCCATGTTTGACCAATTGACTTTTGATTGCTAATTACAATACATGATCAATTAGTTGAATTATCAGTATTATTATTTTTTTAATTTAAAACAAAAACAAAAAACATGTTCATTATCATAATTAAATTCGATGCATCATGATAATTAATAAATAATTATTTAATCAAATTAATTGTGTTGAAAAATTCAAAGAAATAAACATTTAAAATTTAATTAACATATTGATGATTGATTGACTGTTTGACTGACTGACTGGCTCGTAAATATTGAATTACAACAATGTTGATTTCAGAACAAACCCCATCAAAACTACCATCATCATCATCATCATCACCACCACGACTATCTTGTGTCTTTACCTGCGGGATTCCACATCGTGGTCATCCCCCTTTAAAAGCCTTCTTCTCCTCCTCCTCCTCCTCCTCCTCTTCCTATAGCCACTGTGTGTAAACACATTAGCGGTTTCGCACTACTCCCATAATCTCATTTGTGTGTTGGTGAACATTGGAGAACGCACGTTGTTTTAGCTACTATTACAACACACCCGCGAAAACCCAAAGGCTAACAACATGCATCAATTCACACTCACCCACATTCAAACAATTTATACATATATATAGTCACTCATTTATACATTGTTATATAGAATATCTTTGTTTTTATCTTTGTGTCTCTTTCTCAACCCTCATTGCCCTGAGGGAATGCACTCTGTGTCTCATTTTACACATTGTATACTTTTACGTGAATATGTGTATGTGTATAAAATTTTGCTTGAGGCTTTTACTATACACATATAACATTAAAAGACCAACTGCATATACATTTGGAAAGACATAATTTTAACTATACCTTCAGCATTTCATAAACACAGAATCATCTGCATTTGTTATATATATATGTATATATATATGAAACACTTTGTCTTTTAGCTAGCTAGTGTATATATGTATAACAACTGCAGTATATCGACCTGTTAAATTAGTTTAACCTCGTATGCATTATATTTTGATGTTGATATATAAACACATTATACATATATATCAAAAACAACTGTTAACAAACCTTATATACTTGGTTTGTCAAGAAATTGTTATTTCTAAAATCACAAACACACATTAATGTTATAAAACTTAATGAATATAGTGTTTATGAGATGAAATTAAATTTAAAAAAATAAAAATAATAATTTATATAAAAAAGACAAGAGTTTAAATATGACGTAACTAGTGTGGTCGATAGTCTCTCATTGGATGTGTATGTATATATATATGTGTCACCACACACTTTGAAACTTTGGATCTTTCAAGTAACCCAAGCTTTAAAGTGGAAACTAACTTGTAAATATTTTATCCTCATGCTCTGGGCACGTTGAGTATAAACGTTTCACTAGACTCTTGCCAAACTACACCCGGAAGCACACATATTACTTAACCGTGTGCTTTTTCCAGCTGTGTGTGATGTAAGGGATTTTATCAAAGTGTTTTAATAAATTTGTTAGTGCATACACTAGTATTTTCTTGATATACAAACTAATTGTATCATCTAGCCACAATTTTCATGCATTTTACACTGATAAAGATAAAATTTATTTTATTATGTGTTTATAAATTTGCAAATATAAAATACCCAACAAGTATGTTTTTCTTACTTTTCTTGTCCACTATATTCATCTTACTCTCTTACTCTTTTGTGTGGCAAATAGTCACTCGAGAAAATTTCTATACATGTTGAATGATGATGTTCTAGACTTTAGTGTGTGTTATTTTGCCGCTTTGATGCATCTCATTCATGCAAAAGACAAATATGAAAAAACAAGGACATGTTTATGTGTGTTAACCTACATTTATAAAAGCTCGAAAGCGCGTGTCTATGAAGCCGAGAGATATATATATTTTAAAACTATATGTCATTTGTATATATCATGTTACACATGTTGAGGGCATATGGGCTTTTATCATTGAAATTTGAAAATGAGATAATATATAGGAGAGGTCAAAAGAGACTTTATAATCCATTACGTTATACTCGTGTAAATATTGGCAGTGGTCTTTATGTGCATTCAATTTAAATTTTAAACATCAGATTTTTATTTAATTTATGTTTTTAATATATATATTGATTGATTGGGTAAATGTAAATATTAAAAATTATAATAAATATATATTCTCTTTGAAGTTTAATTTTGAATTAATAATTTTTATATTTTGATGGATTTTATTTGTTGATAAATTGATATACATTTTGTTTCTTTGATTTTAGAATATTATTTCGAGCATGACAAAATTACATTTACATGGATTATAGTTTAATATCCATTATTGAATTTATAAATAAATTAAATTAATTATAATTAACACTATATATTTAATAATTAATAACAGTATAATGTTTGATGATTTCCTGAGATATTAAATTAAATAATGATTGCTCAGCATTATATAATAACATCCTCTATATATATATATGATTTAGAGTTGAAAAAAAATTACTTTGTAATCAAGATTTCCTTTTTTTATTTTTAGACAGAGGCAACATTTGGAATGCCTGGAAGTTGGGTGTGTTACAGGCGGGCAAACGTGCTCGTCGCTACTGTCGTCCTTTCATCAACCGCACCACGTTGGATATTTAATAACCAGTCATTCAAAGGAAAAGCGACAGAAAAACAGATAGACACTAGTCGTTTACTTGTCATTTTTTCACATGTAATACAAGACAAAATTTAATTTTGACGGATGAAAATTTTTGAAATATAAAAATATATATTTAAAAAAAAAAAAAGGAAGTTCCTTCTGTTGCCACCACCTACTTGCACCTGCTGTATCTTTTTTTTTTTCTTTTTTTTTCATCTTCCTGCACTGACTCACATCTATTTTTTTTCAATCAGAATTTTTTTTTTTTTTTTTTTCCATTCTCATTCAGTCAAAAAACATCTTTTGGAAGCTTCTTAACTGAAAATTGCTTTTCAGGATTTTCATTCAAATGTAAATCGATAAATACATACTTGACATATATTGCCATGATAATAACTTTTATTAAAAATTATATAAACAATTGAAAAATAAAATAAAAATAAATTGGGTTAAGTCGTTTGCCAAGTCATCAAATTTTCTTATTTTATTTATTTATATTTACTTTTTTAACTGTCATTTTTTTTTCAAGTATCCACATCACGATCGAAATTGGAATGAGACGAGAACTTTTCATGTCGTAAGAATGCTCGATCCACGATATGATACATAACCTATATCATGTGTGTGCGTGTGTATTGATATCTATACTGGACGAGGTGTGAGAATTTAGATAAAGCAACTTTGGGGGATGAAGGCGTTGTATGTACATACAAGATGATGGAAAACGTGATCTGTGTTAGCCCATTACGGTCAATAGAGCTATGAATATATTTTTTTTTTTACTTTAATATGTATTTTACATTATTTTTTTTTTTCTATTGTTAATATTGACATCAATATCTGCACCCTTGTCACATCATAACTGCTATTCACCACCTCAATGTTCGAATAAAAATATACATTATTATACGCATAAAAAAAATAAAAAATTTATTGGAATATTATTGCTGCCTCTCGATTTATTCATAGTTTTTTTTTTTGTTATAAATTTTATTATTTCTATACATGAAAAAAATAATAACGTGTTAAATTTTAATATCAACGATTACATATTGCTTTTATTTTATTAAAAAAATAATGATTAACGATTATATTTTTGAATTTTAAATTTTTTTAAATTACAAATAACAAAGTACTTCTATGAAAAAAAAATAATTGTTAAATTATTATTTCTCATAAAAAATTATATCAAGCTTTGAAAAATAATTGCTGCAGGGTGTGTTCATCCAATTAGATTAATTTTTGATCAAAGGTACAATCACACGCATCAACAAGTAAATTTTTTCAGTAAAAAAAAAACGAAAAAAAAATTAATTCCACTGACCGCACGAATTTTACTTTAAATTAGAGGGTTACAATTTTTTTATTCTAAAATTCATGAACTATATCATGAAATAAATTATTCAATATATGATTTAAAAATGTTTAACAAATTTAGGTTTAAAAAAAAAAATAAAAAATTTCTTAACTATGATGACAGGTTACATACAAACCACCTGAATTTAATGAAAATGACTAAAAATTATTTTGCAAAGAAAAAAAAAAAAAAAAATTAGTAAATAACTGGTTACTATTTATATTAATAGTCCAAAGTTTAAATTGTTTTTTGAAGATAAGTTAAGTCGTTGGCTTTTAAACACGTGAATTTAATAGTCCAGTGTTTAGCCTTATTTAGGCATTTGCCATTAACGAGAAGGGGGCATAGATATTTGAGTATATCTCCAGTATTTCCGTGCAAAAGGTTCACAAAAAGTCCTAGAAGAAATAAAACAAGAAGAAGATGAAGAAGAAGAAGAAGAAGGAGGATTATTTCTATCTCTAGACTGTAATACTTGGAAGCAACTGACATTGCCAAAGTTGGTGAAAATTGTTGAGCTTCTTCGAGGTTAAGGGCCACAAAATATCTACGAATAGAAAATTGAGGGTGGAGAAGTCGCAGTTGGGTTTAATAGTGGACGATTGGGATTTCTATGGACTATCCAGATATAGTGATGGTTTTAAATAAAAAAAGATAAATATATTTAATAATATTATAGATTGAAAAAAGACAAAATAATACTTTGACGGTGAATTTAACAGGGTCCATTATGTTATCCCCTATAATTACAGTTATACACAGACCATTTTCATTCACCTTTGTATTTATCTCTCTGAGTGGATTACAGACTTGTGGGATTAACGTTTACTGACGTTTTTGTCGTGTGCAAAAATCAAGTCGTTTTTTTATATATATTTTTTTTTTTTTCATTTTTTAACCGCGACTTTTTAGCTTGTTCCATCGAGAGACACACTAATCGTCACCGCAAAGCTCTTTTCACATATTTCTTTTGTTCGAAATCATTTTTTGGTTTTTATTTTTTGGCTTTCAATATATTTCACCTGTTTAGATATTTTTTGGAAACTCTTTACGAAATCCTAGGTTTTTATTTTTTTACATTTTTTTTTTNTTTTTTTTTTTTTCATTTTTTTTTTTTTTTTTTTGTGGTCGGCTTATTTGACGCTCGTCCAACAAAATAAAGCCACCGTAAAGAATGATATAGACTTGGTGAATTTTTACTATATAACATATTTTTTACTTTGGATTATTTATTTTTATTTTTTTTCTTTTTCATTTTGGATGAATGGGTATTCTGCATTTATGACTATTGAATTATTTACGGATTTTTTTTGTTTCTTCGTCTATTTATAAATTATTTTACCGAGAAATTTTATAAAGTTTGTAAGATTTAAGTTTATTTTTTGTTTAGTATTATTGTAGTTTTTTTTTTGTTTGACAGGGTTTTACTATTGTTTTGTTGAGGATCAAAAAGTTGTGGGATTTTTTAGAAATCTTTCTTGTTGTTTAAGATGAATATATATATGATTTTTTTTTGGCTGGATGTGTGGTTGGTCCATTGATCACACTGAAGACCCTGTCGTGCTGATAATCATGAAATACCCTGGCTACCGAGATAAGAGACGTTGAAAAATAAAAAAAACTTTTAGGGCCAAGTCGTAAACTCGTGATCCCTTGATTATCCATGGAATAAAAAATTTCTACGAACAAGACTCATGAAAAAAACCAAAATCTTATATACCAAATAAAAAAATCCACAAATTTAAAATACAACTAATTTAAATTGCAAAAATAATAAAAAACAAATGAATAATTATATTTTTAGTCAAGCAAATGATTAAATAAAAAATATCATTGAATGAAAATAAAACATTGTGAATAAAATATGTACGATCGAAATTGACGATATATAAAAAAAAGAAAAAGTTTAAAAATAAAATTATCGATAGTTTATTTATAGCAAAAATCAACCTGAGAAATAAAAATGAAAAAAAAAAATCATAAATAATTTGTCGAGGTAAAAATACACTGCGGAATAAAAACAACAAATGTACTGAGTGAAATAAATCATTCAAGTCAAAACGAATCACTTGGGAAATTTATTCTTAAAACTTGAAAATGCTTTCGTAATAAACACAGACACATGACGAATGTATTCGTAAGCGAAGCGAAATTTCATGTATTTTATTTTTTATTTCTTTATTCAAGTAATGATATATTTTTCATTTATTTCATGACGAATCGTCTCAAGCTTTTTTTTTTTTTTTTCTTTCAAGATCAAATATTTTATTGATATGTCTTTTATTCTCTACTTTGCACCTTTTTTTTATTCTTTTATTTAATTTTTTACTATCAAAGTTTTAATGCTATTCATAGCCAAGAAATGGCCCTCTTGAATTGAGGTCCTCGTTAAAGCAAATATCTCAAGTCACACCAAATTAAAAGGTCATTTAAATGCGAACAAAATGACTAGGGCCAAAACGACTCTCTTGGACATTATTTAAAAAAATTAGAAAGAATAAAAAATTTAAAAAAAAACTACTTTCAAAACAATTTGAATGAATACGTTTTTAGGTTGGGTAATGACAAAATTATGGTGAATTAAATCAAGATAAAAAAAAAAAAAAAAAACAAACTAAATAACACACACACACGCACATATAAATAATAAAGGTTTTAAAATCAGAGATTAAAGCCAGACAATATTATTATGAAAACGTTAAAATAATTTTAGGTTACTAAAGACAATTTAAAACGATCCCATATTTCATAGATATATTTTTTTTTATTTAAACTTATGCGTGCATGGCAATTTTAAAAAGATCATCGACTTTTACATGCAACAATTTTACTGTTTCAAAAATTGAAATACAATTTACTCGAAACAAAAAAATAAAATTCTTTCTCATTCAACTAAATGAAAAAAAAAATATTCAACATTTCCATTTGAATTTTTCTGCAGTGAATAATTTTCTTTCCATTCAGAAAATAGAAAAAAAAAAAACATTATTAATATATATAGAGTACAAAAAATATTAAAAAATAGAAATTTTTGTAATTGGTTTTTGTAACCACACCCATAATTTTTTTAATTCAACGACCGGAAATGCAATGCTTGACGAGAGACAGATATATATAAAAATTTGGATGGACATATTGTAGGCAGAATAGGAAACAGATAAATTTATATATATATACTGGTCATCCTCGTATCCGTTTTTGACCAAATGCTGATCTAAATTCATTTCAATTCATCAAGTGCATGTGTGTGTGTGTGTGTGTGTGTGTGGGTTGTGAGTTGGTGGGTGCGACACAACGACAGTGCGGCTTGAAAAAACGTCCGGTAATTACGAAATTAAAAGGGCACTGTTCAATCTGAAACCCGGTAGTTTTCGTTGACTGTCCGTCCTTCTTTTCTTTTAATTTTTACCTTTTNTTTTTTCCTTTTTTTTTTTTTTTGTAAAAACCTTTTTCGGCTATATCGTTAGGCTGAATGCCGAAAGGACAAAAATTGTTCACGATATATGTATCCTCCTAAACAAACCTCTCAAAAAGGATGTCAGTAATTTTGTAGATTTGAAAATAATGGCTTCAGATGTCCATGCAATTTTAAATGTACCCGCCTTCATCCTATTTTATTTCTTTTGTAATTTTCATTATCAAAAAATTAAAAAAATATAAAAATATATATATTTTTTTAAATTAACTTTTATTTTTTTTGTTAGTTGCAATGATAATCATAATCAAGCAAAAATATATATAAAATAAATTTTATATATAAATTTATTATTATATAATAAAAATGAGCAGAAAAAAAAAATATATAATTTTAAAAAAGCTGGTGTATATTGTGACTAATAGAGTTACAAATGCCAAAAATTCGAAATGGTAAAATAACACAGCGTATCGTCAGCTGTATTATATTTTTTAATTTTTTTAAACCAACTTTTTTGTCAAGTTTCTTAATGCATCATAAAATTACCATCAAGAAAGTTTCATATAATTGACTACTTTAAGATGACTCAAGCAAACCTTAATTATACATTTTTTCTTCATTAAAATTGTATACATCAAATATTTTTAAAACAAATAACAATAATAGCATTTATTTAACAATAAAAATGTCAGCAAAAATAAAGCTTTTTTTTTTGTACACGTACGAAAGATTTATGGTTCATAAATATGGCCCTTGAGTTTACACACAGGTACAATGAGATAACTAAAATCAAAATGAATAAAAAAAAAAAAAAAAAGGTTAATATTTAAAAAGTGGATTTATAAATGGTATTTATTTTAATAAATAATTATTTTTATTTAATTTTTTATTATTTGTGATTAAAGATAAATATAAAAAAAAAAATGAATCAAAAAACAATCAAGCAAGTACCATTAAATCCCACCCTAAAAAAATTTACACAAGTATAAAGAAATAATAATTGTAAAAAAAATAATGGGATGCAACAAAAAGGAAGTTATGATGAAAAGGTTAAAGAACGTCTTGATGCAGTCTTGTAACACATAAATTTATAAACACACATGTATATATATTTTATATTGACTGAAAGTTTGTCTGGGGGGGCGAAAGAGTTAAGCCCGCAAAAGAAAGATATTACAGGCGCGAAACGCACAAGAGGCGAAGAAAATGTCGGTACAAAACAATGGAGGGCGGAGGATAAGACGAGGCCGAAGAGCCGTAAGACATTGTTTCACGCGATGTTAAATTCATGAAATAAAAAAATTTTAAAAAATAACTGAGGTCGTGCGGGGTGACTTTGCTGTATCATCCTCCAATTGACTGAATATTCAAACGGTAAATAATAATTCATTTACAACCTTTAATTTATCAAAAAATAAAATTTAAAATGTCAAGTGCATTGTTAAAATTTTAATGAAAATATTTTTCAGGTGAAAATATATACATTTTTCATCATCATAAAATCAAAAAATATAATAAACTAGTAAATTAACTAATAAAATTCATGACATATAGACCACTAAATAACAAAAAACCTGTCGAAATTTTAAAATTAAATTATGATTATAAATTAACTTTGAAAATTGGTATTTTTTTTTAATTCTCAAACCACATGGGAGGTCTCGATTTAATCAATAAAAAATACTCTATAAATAGATTAATAAAACAATGGAATTATTAGTAATACAAATATATATTTAAAAAAAAATAAAAAACAACAATTTTAATTAATGCAACATGTTGCAGCAAAATAAATATACATATAAATATTTGTGTTATCTTCAAAATAACATAGTAAATATGAATTTTGAAAATAATTAAAATAACTCATGTGAATATAAACTGGTGTACATGTAGATCAAATTAAAATTTCATTGTGTGGTATTGTGTGGTTATTTTGGGTACAACATAAGTAGTGGTTGAGAACCCCCTGAGGTAATTTAGAAAGAGAGATCATCATGTTTGTTTAATATGTGTTCAAAAAGGGATGATATATAAAATAGGGTGAACCGCCCTATGGCATGTACTGCGTAATGAAAACCACCATGATCTTCATCATTCAGAGTTAAGAGTGCAAGCACAGTCTTTTGTTTTTTATTGTTTTTATTTTCATCCCTTAAACTTTACCACCATCTCCACCATCACCACCTGGACAATAAACATTATTGCATAAAGCCAAGCTACATGAGCCGACCTTGCCTAACCACCATTGCCCACAGGGTTATGCAAACGCCTTGAGCGCATGTACACATGTATATATAGTACAGTGGATGCTGGAAAAAATTGGCAAACATAACAGATGAGTTCGTAGAAGGTAAACGGACCACAAGAAACTTCAGGTTTCTATTCATCTACTACTAGCATCACCACCACCACCACCATCATTGTGCTGCTGCTGCTACTACTGCTCGGTTTATACTCAAGAAAATATGAAAATTGTAAAAGTGTACTCGCGCGTGTTTCATATATATATATATACATACAACACAAAATACATATTATACAAATTACAGAGTTGGAAAAAATAATAAAAAAAACAAGGACAAAGAACGAGTGCAGTTGTGCAAGCCATAAGAGAAATGCGTTTGTTCCGTTTGTTTCTCATCTCTTTGAATTACATAAACTCCAATAAACTCGAGTCTTTTTGCAATTCTAATCGACTTATATATTCATTAAACATACATATACCCACTTTATAATCAACAATAACTGCAATGGTTTTTTTTTTTATTTTAATTTTAAATACAACTGAATATATTTATTTATTTTATACGGTAAAATAGTTTATTCTGTAGTTGGATAAATTTATTTATATATGTATTTATAAATTTAGGTTATTATACATATTATTCTTCCTGTTGTTATGAGATTATTTTATTTATATTTATACTGCAGCTTTGTTGGTTTTTATTTATATTTTTTATAATACGTTGAAATAATTATCTTTGTTTAATGATAAAATCTAATTAACAATGTAGTCTGCTAAATGACTTGAAAATTAAAATATATTGATGATTAATTTACCATTTTAATGATGAAAATTGTTGATTGATAAAAAAACAATTGTACAATAATTAATCTAAAAAATACAAGTAGTAGTTTTTTTTTTTTTTTACAAACTACCAAATAATTTATAAAACACTTGAAATTAAAATTAAGATAAAATAAAATTTTCAATATATTAATTTGTATTATTAAATAATTATTTGATATATTAATATTATTTTTTTTTCATTGAAAATAACCGTTATATTTTCCGTATGATCATTATAAAATCTCGATGATTTTTTTCTTAGATATAACAATTTTTTTTTTTTTAAATATTTTTCTTTATAAATAAATTGCGGAAAAAAGATCAAGATTTCTCTTAAAGTCCATTCGATATGCTGTATTTTATACATGTATATACATAAGTACCAGACACACACACACACATGTATATAGGTAAATTCTTGTACATTATTATATGGATAAATAAATGTTTGAATCGTGAAGACTCCACGCGCAATGCCATCCAAGCGTAACCAATTCGGCTCAACGCATCGTCACGATCGGTTCAGTATGATCGTATACCGATTGTACCGATTGTACCGATCGATCTATCCTCATCTCTTCAGAGAATAATTTTTTTTTTTAATTCATTTTTATTTTTCATTCTATTTTTTACTTGTATTTTATTTTTTTACTTCTTTTTTTTAACTCTTTTCGTCTCTTAATATCAAGCACATACGTCTTGTTTTTTTTTTTATTTTTTGTGCTTGGGATATATTGAAAGCAAAGCAAGCAAAGACTCGAGATAAACCAGAGAATGGACAGTGGCACGAAAGATCGAGGTTCACAACGACATTCAAGACAGCAAAGTCGACGATATACCCAGCAATAAATACACTCATACACACACAAACACATATTAACAGATAAAAATACGGCTATGAAGATGAGAATAAATGAAAACGATAAAATAGAAAAGTCAAAAAAATAAAAAAATTAAATTAAAATTTATATACGAAAGAAGTGCACGAAAGGGATTCAAGCAAAAAAAAAAAAAAAATACTTGCAGGGTTATAAACAAACTCAAAAAGTTATTTATTTAACTAAGTCTACATTTTCTTGAGATTCAATAATATAACCTTGAATATCACCAGGGTATTGCTGCACTGGTACACATCATGAAGATGAAAAAAAAAAATAAAATAAAATAAAAGTGGTGGGTATTAACCAGAGCGAGAGAGGTACATGGTCAAGTTCATTGCGCTCGCAAGAAGTCGACGCGCCCAACATTCTCAATTTTTTTTTTTTTTTTTATACTAACGCCGATTGTGAACACTGTACTCTACTATTCACTACATAAACTATAAATATATGTATCTGTTTATGTACACGCATATCATATAGATAAAATTTTTATTTTTCATTATAACTATTTGCTTCTGGCGCCTTTCTTATCTTTATTTTTTATATTTTTATTTTATGTTTATTCTTTGTCTTACTTTGTTTCGTTATATTGTTTTCTTTTTTTTTTTTTTCATTGATTGGCATGTACATGTATCGATGAATTGAAAGTTTATTATTATTATTATTATTATATATTTTATTTTTTAATTTTGTTGCTCTTGTTTGGCTTCTTGTATTTCATCCACTTATTTTTTTTTGTATTTTTTTTTTTTATATATTTTCAAAGCTTATATACCGAAATTTATTTTTTTAAAAATGTGTATTTTATTTAAATTTATATTTATCACGTTGTTTGTTGAATAAATTAAAATTTTTATATTTTATAAATTAAATGATTTGTGTCAATTGTATTCAAGATATTTTCATGAAAATTTAGGTGTCATTGAATGACTCAATTTACAAGAATTCAACATGCCATAAATATTTAATTTTATATTAAAAAATTTGACATTAATAGTAAATGATAAAATGATATTTAGAAAAATAATATAAAAATGAATATTTAAATGCAGATTGATATTGATCAAGAAAAATTAAATTTAAAAATTTTGAAATTAAAAAAAAAATTCATCTCGTCCAATTTGGTAGATAATCGACATGTCTTGTGAGAGTACACAGATAATGCACAAGTGCGAGAAGATAAAAGTTTAAAAAAAATAAAAAAATAAACATAAACGATTAAAGATGATGATCCAGCGTTGCAGAATGACCGGTTCAACCGGCTGATGGTTGTGGTGATACTTTAAACTTGACATCGATCGTCTCTCTGAAGAAGAAATGACCACGTATCCGCATAATCGATGACTCACGTGTTTGATCATTCAAGATATAATTTATATATATATATATTTATACACATATAAAATATAAAATATAAAAAAAAAAAAACAACAACATTTGTATATGAAAAATATCCTGCTCAGTGTCACTCAATATCACGATACTTTTATATCAATGATTGAACGACGTAATCTTTAACATTTTGGTAATCATTAACTGATCATTCTCTTTAAAAATTTACCGACATCGTATAGACATATACACAGTGACTTTTAATACACCATTTTCCATATCACGATAATAAGAGAGAAAAAAAAAATTAAAAAAATAAATTAAAAATTAAACAAGCTGGATGAATCGTTGATTTTTTTTTTCTCTTTTTTTTTTTTTTCTTTTTAATTATTATATACTTTGTTTTTTTTTTTTTCAACATTTTTAAAACCAACAATCATTTTTATTTTCATATATATACGTACCAACATTATTTAATGTATTTTTATTTTTTTTTTTTTATTTTAAATTAAAAAAAAAAAAAACTTGTTTCACTCAGCACGTTTTTTTTTTTTTTTTCACTTTTGACGAAATAAAAATAAAATTCCATAAAATTTGAAAGCAGAACCTCTTTTACTTGCCCTTTCTTGTATTTACAATATATGGTATAAAATTTTTTTCAATTCTCATATACAGAAAATGAAAAAAAAAATAAATATTTTCTTTGGATGTAAAAAAGCTCAGTTGACTCACACTTTTCTTCACTTTGAATCACCTCATCTTGCCATTTTCTGCAAATGGCGTTTTGTATCGTTTCATTCACACATACAAATTTTTTTTTTTTTTTCTTTTTTTATATAAAAAAAAATACAATTGTTGGTATTTATATATATATTTTTTTTTCCATGCCAAATATATAGCTGTATTTTTTATTTATAAAGGTGAATATGCGGTAACGTGTTTATTCAAGTAAAATTTATGAAAAAAAAAAAAATGGAAATTTGGGTTTTTTTTGTAAATTTAAAAATACGTCAAAATAAAGAAGTATAAATATAAATATTAAAATACGAATAAATATGAGGTAAAAGCACTTGAATATAAAAGCTGCGTGTTTATGGAAAATGCATTTTACGTTTTATTCCGTCAACGAGAGTATTTTTTATATTTTTTTTTATTATATTTTTCAATTTATCGATATGTACATAACCTAATACACGAGTTGTGAATAAATGTATACTTGAATGAAATCAACCATAATAAAATATAAATAATAATAATAAATATTAGTAAAGTGGTTAAAAATTTTTGTTACGTGATCATTCAACGAAAAAGTACTGCTCGAATTATTTAACGTCAGTGTTTTGGTGCTACACGTTTTATTTTTGCCAATTATTTTTATCCATGCAGATAATTCATCTTTTTTTTTTATATACCCGTTTATTAATTTATTGAAAATTCTCTTTTTACAATTCAATTGTTTTGATTACAAATTAAATAAAAAACAAAAAGCTTTTAAAAATTGATATTTACGTAAATTTATTTATAAATAATAAAAATTATTATTCTTAAAATTAATAAATATAAAAAATGTATTATTATTTTTATCTTTTATTGATCTTTGTATTTTTTTATTTCTAGTTTTAATTTTTTATTGAGAAAAAAAATTATTTAAAGATATATATAATTAAATGGACGAGACGTGATTTTTTTTTAAATTAAAAAAAAGCAATTGTATGCTATTGGTGAAAGAGAATATTCAGTCGACAAGAAAAATTGTTTTACCGAGTGCCATTTGCAATTGTGGACATTCACGGATATTCTGGTTGTGTATTTCCGGTTGGTCACCAAGCGAAAAACCGACTTGTCGATATATACTGTATGTCCTTTTTCCATTAGAAAACCCTTTTAGCAATCCCTCAGTAGTTCCTCCCTTATATATCCTCTAGCTTTTATACTGATCCACCCTTATATCTTTACAATCCACATTTCACATCAAGCACATTGTACATTTTCACAGTGACAAATAGATTCACTGTTCCAAACAGAAATAAAAAATAGATAACAAAAATAAAAATAGAAAAAATCAAGTTCTCTATCTCTATTTTAATTTTCATTAAAATTTATTGAATTATTTTTACAATTTTTTATATATTATTAAATTATCCAAACGAAAATAAATGATCAGGTATCTATTTTTATAGAGAAATGTTCGACTGTCTTTTGTGAAAAAGTTTTTAATAAAATTACAAGGATAAAATGGTTTAATATAAATATTTAAATATACATAAATAATAAATGTACATTTATTTATTTATTTTACTTTTGGTAATGATGTTTGAATGATGAGGTAGATCTAAATGTAATCTAGTTAATCTTGGAAAAACTTATTCGCTTGGTGTCTTGATACGAGGGTGAGATACAAAAAGTCACGATAATTCATCGCAAAACGACCGCCCGCGGACGTTTATCTTTTGTATATGTACAAGGTAAATGGCCTTACTTTGGCTGTATTTTATTTATTTATTTTTTTATATACACACAACATAGGTAGCACGTTTTATAGAATGAAAGAGAGTTGAAATTGTCAACAGAGTAAACACATTGAAAACAAGAATGATGAAAATAAAGTTAAAAAAAAAAAACACAAAGAAAAGTAATATAAATTGAAAGTCAAATGAAAAATAAAATAAAATAAAAAAATAGTCAGTTAAACAATCCAACGAATGAGTTGAAAACAAATGGAATAAGGCACTTCTTGGCAGCAACTGAATGTACACGAGTTATCTGCCTTATCTTATATTCACTTTATTCCTTTATAAATGCAATTCACTGTGTGTGATCATTCATGCTGTTTTGATTCAACAGCTCATCTTGTGTATATAAATTTTTAAATTCATTTTTATTTGTTTTTTTAAACCTATCATCTTTTGATAAAACAAAGCATTTAAATGTTTTTATTTTTATTTTATTATCTCTTCAATCTATTAATAATTGATTCATTGAAAGAAAAAAAAAAAAAAAACAGTNTTTTTTTTTTTTTTTTTGAATAATTTAAAACAATACAATTATTGTAGATACAAAATTGTTTGAGAAAAATTGAACGAAAATTATTTTGCTAGTGAAATTGCCCGTGGGACTGTGAACAATCAAGTATAGAATTTTGTAATGAATAAATCGTGGGGATTTATTTTACCTGTGTATTGAATTTACCTGAAATATGTATATGCAAAAAATATGTATCTATGTGTTTGTAAAACAAGTGAGAAAATATTTAAATATACTTAAATTTAAAGACGGAAATGTAATTTAAACTTGTGTGCATTTTTATTGCATATAAAATTTTATTTATAAAAATATAGGCAAAAGTAATCATTGTTATTTATTAATTACATCTAATGATTTATGAGAAAAGGATACTCTATAAATTAGTATCTGATGGATTTATAATTACTTTGTTGTAAAACATATAATAAAATAAATCAAATGATATTAGAATTTAATTTTATAGCAAAATAGAAAATATTATACTATTATTTTTATTTTAGAAAATGTATGTCACATTTGTGCTGTAGAAAAATAATTTTTTACTATATATAAAAGACCGGAAGACATGATGAAGAAAATGAAAAAGTGACACAACAAAAAGTGTTGCATCAAGTTTATTTTTTCTCCAATCATAAATGTTATTTTCTTCAACATGAATTTTATTGTAAAAAATATACAACAATGTATCCATCAGTTTGGTATTGTTGATGGTAAAGTTTTGCACAATGATATTTCAACAGGGACACATGGGTACCAAGTGCAGTGATAATATTAATAGTAAAAATATATAAATAAATAAATTATGCTCATGAAAATTCATATAGTCTTCTAGATATTACAAATTAATAGAATCTTTATCTAAATGTCAAATAAATCCACGAAAAATATTCTCAAGGTTTTTATTCTATAATATATAGTGTTTTTTTATTTTTCTTCAAGAAGTTGAAGATGTATAAAATTAAACGAGAAATGTCTTGTCAGATTGTAACAGCAACAAGACATCTACCCACATTTAAATAAATTAAACAAATTTAAATGATTTAATGAAACTAACTCTGGCTGCTGGTTAATTATTACTTTCTATTGTTATTTTGACATATTTTGTAATGTGTTGTCTTGAAGATTGATGAATTTTTCTATACAATTTTTAAAAATAACGGCACCAAAAAAAATGAGTGAATCTGGAGAGAGAAGACGGAGAAAAAGCGGGAAAATTCAGAGAAATTTAAATAATTACGAGGTAATTTTTATTTAATTGAGTTCAATAATAATTAAATTATTTTTGCATTACCAGTAGCAAGAAAAGATTATTGGTACATTTATACAGTTCAATATATCTTGACGAAATAATAACGTGAGTGATCTGTATGGATTTGGCTGAAATGATTATTTACTCAATTTCCTTTTACTTAAATTGCCATGTGTTATGACTTCAATGCAAGTTTACAATAGTATTTTAAATAGTTTATCCAACTTATTATATCAATATAACGACATATAAATTGGAATTATTGAAGAGGAAACACAAGTTGTCCTGTTTTACTGGTAGAGTCTGTATGTTTTTCTATACAAGAAAAATATTTTTATTATTATTTTAATTTTTTCCTATATAAAACATAGGGCTTTACCGGTGAAACAGGACAACTTGTGTTTCCTCTTAATAATTGCCACAAATAACGGTTGATAAAAATGAAACGTTGCTTAGAGTAGGAGTGATGAGAATAAAAAAAATACAATATTGACTTTCATCGAAGAACTCTGTTTTCAAAAATTTCGGAATAACGATTATTTAATATAATATCAAAGAGTGATTCACATGCACAAGGAAATATTATCCAAAAAATATTAAATTCAAAAAATATTATCCTATGTGTAAAATAACATCGCTAAGAGATGTAAATGAAGCTAGAAATATAGAAAAACTTAGACTATATATGATATATTCTGAAATGAGTTCAGATGATTCTAAAAATTTTAAATGACCTCGTGGAAATATTTCTTCGGCTTTCTCCGTTTTTTAAATAATTTTTTACTAAAATGAAGCATGGCGGAGAAACATTTCAGGCTTCTTTCCGACTGTTCTCCGATTTTTCGTTAACCTTTTTACGATTTCGTAAAAATTGCGGTACCCAAAAAAATATTGAACCTGGAAAGAAAAGACGGAGAAAAATTTTTTAATGTACGTCATGATTTTTTTAAATATATAATTTTTGCGTTATCAGTAGCAGGGATTATTGATTCATTTATATCAATTAATATATCTTGGTGAAATAATAATGTGAGTCTGTATAGACTTGGCTGAAATAATTGCCAACACAATAGTCCAGCTTATTTACTCAATTTTCTTTGACTTAAATTGCCATCTGTTTGTGGTTGCTGTCATGACTGCAACGCAAGTTCTGCAATTCGTCCATTAAATTATATTATATTTTATCCTGAGTGATGAGAAAGTTACGAACCAGCAATTATCAAACTTAAGGGAGAGAGAATTTTTTCTTTTATTTATTTATTACCATTTTTTTTTTATTTCAAATCAAATTAACGCGTCCGACTGGCTAACTTTTACACCCAAGAAATATTAACTAAAGTAATAAGTCATGTTTTTTGTCTTCTTAACTGTTTTAATGTATATATTTTTTAAAATGTCAAAAACATATAAATTAACTCATAAAAAAGTATAATTTATTTTTAATAATTTCATTTCAAAATTTTGTTATTTACAACAGGTGAAAAAAAAAAAAATTCTCCTCTGTCAAATGTCTAATATTTGTGATCATTTAATTCAGTCAATATTTAATTTATTTTTTATATTTTATAAACAATATATTAAATTGAAAATTGAACAAAAAAATATATTTATTTTTATATCGTTTTCATGTGTAAGTTTTGAAATGAATTTTTGTTGATTTAAAATCTTTGGAATTGAATTGGTATGTATCAACGAATAATTTTAAATGATTTAATTTGGTATAAACTTGACTGGTATTGACTGTATAAAATTAAAAGAAAAAAAAAATATTTCGTGAAGCATCAAACGAGCAAGATATTAGGTCTCAACGTGACATTCACATTGTACAACACAAGATCACGTCGTTATTGCTTCTCAACGCCGTTACGATCCATAAATCCTTCTTTCAAAATGTCCCATCGCCATGACTTCAAAGACACGATCATACAACATTTTTTTTATTACTTATTTTATATATTTTTTTGTATTTTAATTTACTTTTTATATATTTCTAAAATTTTATTTCATTTTTTATTTAACTCACTCGTTTATGTGTATCGCGACGTCAACAAAACCTAAATATACATTTGTTTTTTTTATTTTTATTCTCATTATTATTGACTCCTAAAATTGTCAAGTATCAATTTTATTATTTATTTATTTATTTATTGTTTTAACTCTTTGTTTTTTATTAAATGTATCCTTGTTTATTTATTTATTTTATTTCAATTCCTTTTTTTCCAATTTATCTCGAGATAAATCTTGAAGAATTAATTGGTTCTG
Organism: Aphidius ervi; assembly: GCA_015776835.1. Lineage (NCBI taxonomy): Eukaryota > Metazoa > Arthropoda > Insecta > Hymenoptera > Braconidae > Aphidius > Aphidius ervi. Next base: position 82,907 of record MKYW01000030.1, on the reverse strand, counting down.
ATGCTGAAGTATATATATTTTTTCAAGTGGGAGTTGAAATATTCGTAATTCATCAGAATAAACTTTATATCTATACAGAGGGTCACGAATTAAAACTCTCAAATGAGGTGCAATAATTAACAGCTTCATTGATTCGTTCTCAAGATATTTGCAATTGTAATCATGCCAATACTTTCAAATCGTTAAAATAAAAAAAAGATAAAACATTTATCAAGTGTATTATTACCAATTATTTAACATAAAATGTATTTTTAATTTTTTTAAATTAATTATTGATTATACAAAATTGATATAAAAGATATAACTTCAATATAAAATTAAAAATAAAAATAACAATGTTAATAATAATTTCAATATTCACAATATTAGATATAAAATTTTATCTATGTTAATACGTTGTTGTATAATTTTGTAATTTGTATGTAAACAATGTATCAGTAGCAATATTATTGTTGTTAATGTAATTTATTTTAATGTTGTAATATTATAATATTCCATGTGAAAGTGTGTGTATATAAATCCCTTGGGCTATTTACAACGAGTATCGATATTAGCTTGGTTTGAGCTTACTTTAGCTTTTTATGATCAATTTAGTTTAGTTTCATGTAAGCTGGGATTTTAGTCATGGCCCATTGTGAATTACCATTGCTTCTGATGATCCAACAAAATTATTCCCTCTGGAAGCGATATGCCCACTAGGCATATGCACAAAGAAAAAAAAATGTAAAATAAAAAATTCAAAGTGCACAGCAATTTTAAGACTAAAGTAAATATAATTTTTTTGTTTTTTTTTTTGCAAAAAATGTCATAAAATAACATATTCTTTTTTACAACTGCCAAAAAGAAATTTTTTTACACTTTAATTATTATTTTTAATATTTATTAATTATTGTTAATAATGTGTACACATTTTTTTGAACTCTATAATTTTTTACATTGCTGATAAATAATTTTTTTGACTTGTAAAATATTTTTTTTAATTCTTGATAAATGATGTCATGTGACAGTGTAAATTTTATAAATTAAATTAAATGTTTTGTAATGATTAGCTGAAAGAATATAATAATCAAAAATTTTTAGTTGAGAAATTGATACATGTTTTTTTTCTTTTTCATTTGGAGAATTCACTGATTGTTTAGGATTTGATTTGTGAGATTATCAAGATAGATGAATATTGCCATGTAGCAAGATCATGGTTCATCATCATCATCATCATAATAATCTTGGGTAAATGTTTATTGAGAATGAAAGGTATATAAACTCAAACATTAAATGAAATTCGTCTAATTCGACATGTGACATGACATATTCTGTACTGCATAACTGAATTGACTTTAATTTCCTGTGTATCCAATAGCCAATTCGAATATCAAACTCATCTTCGATACTGATTGCTTATCGATAATGTAACGGAATATATGTTTGATTTCATTTAAGCATGTTTGTATATAACGGAATGATCATGAGAAAAAATCAAAAAAAAAAAAAACATATATTCAAAAGTCAATAATAAAAATATAATACAAAAAAAAAAATACAAAGGTAAATAAAAATTCAACTATAAAAATTAAATATAAGCAAAAAATAAATATTTAAACTATAAAAAAGAATAAAGTTTGTGAAAAAAAAATTATAATTATAGATTGTTTAAATTATTTTTTAAAAATATAACCCGGAAAATATATAATAATAATTTTTTTTAATAGAAAACTTTTGCGTCCAATGGAATGCAATTTTGATTTTTTTTATCCGACAAGTTGTTATTATTATTTTTTGAATTTTTTTTTGTGCCTGTTCTGGACTGGCAATGAGTTTATAAGTAAAGTTTTTTTAGCCAGTGAAGGCAAACGACTTTTTGTCATTATTTTTTTCTTAAATTTTTGCTCTATATATATTTTTTTTTCTTCTGTTAATCTGTCGACGTTCTGCTTGGAAGATTATACGAGGCAAACTACTTGCTCATTTTGATTAGCAGATGAGAAACAGAGAATGAAAAAAAGGTTGGTAAAAAGTAGTGGCAAAATAAAAATAAGAAGAAGAACAAAATAAATAAATTATAATATAATAAAAATAAAATTAAAATAAATAAATTAAGAATGAATATAAAAAACAAGTGGATGCAAGAAATGGAAAAGACGTTTGTCTGACATGATGTTACAACGGTCTAGAAAATATATATATATTTCTTTGAATATAATGCCTCGATTTATATTCAGAGTCGTGGCTAATAGCCGAAGAAATTAGCGGGTGGGTGTAGACAGCCCTTGATTCTTTTATTTCATATTTTTTCTTCAGCAACATTCCATCATTCGCTATTTTTTTTTTGTTTTTAATAACGCTCATTGTTTTATTTTTTATTATTTATCTTTTAATAACAAACATCAAACGCATATTTATTTAAAAAATCAAATTAAAAAAAAGAAACCTAGTAAATTTAAAAACTTTTCATCATAAAAACGTGACTCTAATGAATTTTATTTCAAAATTAACAAACCATACTTTGTTTCTTATAAATATTTGAATGAAAAAAACTTGACGTAAAAGCGCAAAAAAAGCAAATAAAAAATACACAAAAGAGAAATAAAAATAAAAAAAAATAGACAGAGACTTTTGTGCATAAAGAAAATATGTAAAGTACATTTCCATTAACTATTCAAAGCTTTTTTTTTTACATTTTTTTTATTCTTTTGACATTAATTAAAAAAAAGTAGTATTTACTATTTTCAATTTTCTTACGATGAAATTGATAGTTAATTAAAGTAAATAAAAAATAAAACAATAATTAACATAAAGTAAATAAAAATACTGCAAGGATATTGAAAAAATAATTTTAAATAAATTATATTAGCAAGATGATGATGATGATGGAAAAAGTATTTTATAATAAATTCAGTAGTAGCATGCCTTTATGCATATTACTCAATAAACTTGCTTCTTTATTTGTAAATAAATCGATCTTGAAAATAATAATAATAAAAAAAAATTAAGTTATCCCTCTTGGCGTATAAGAAGCTTATCCCGTGCCTCAACTTGCGCTTCAATGTTGAGTAATCTCAAGGTGCCAATCGCACTTTTATTTACAGCTGTATATTTTCAGTTATAAAATTATTTCAACTCATGTGTCTTGTTAGTCAAGACTTTCTTTATATAAAAAAATAAAAAAAATAAACCTTTGAATTATTTTTTCATTTTATCTAAGCTTCTTCTTTGTATTTTTTTTTTTTTTTTTTCAACTTTTTCTACTCTCTCATCATTCTTCTGACATTATTGGCGCTTAAAACTGTCGAACAAAATCAAAGTGATTATCCTTCATTTACTATATACAAGTTTTTTAAGAATTGCGAGAAAAGTAAAAGAAAAAAAAAAGTGATTTTTCCCGTGCGAAAAATCTCAGATTCAAACAGTTGGAGAACATTCTTTTTCATCTGTGTCTGACCAAAAAAAAGTTTTCAACAAAAGTCACTTGGTAGATTGAAAAGTTGGATGGGATTTTTCTCAATTTTTTTATTTTCTATATTTTGTCGGAGTAAAATAAATCGTGAAAAAAAATATAATAATTCTAGATCATTTTTTTTTTTTTTTTTTTNTTTTTTTTTCCAATTTTTATTATTATAATAATTTATTTTTTATTTTGAAGAATAAATTTAGTTTATCCCGGATATATAGGTTTTTTTTTTTCGAGGATAAATCGAGATGATTACCCATGGGAAAAAAAAAATTATAAAAAAAGTCAATGTGATTTTATAAATATATATAAATTGATGATATCCTCAATGAAATATTTTTTTAAGAAGACTTTTTCTCGCGAGAGTTAATCCACTCGTATTGTTACGAGACTTAATTCTTCTATCTATCGTCCATCAATGTTTAACGGTATCAAATACGTCTCCCTTTTTTATCTTTTCATTGAATTTTTTTTTAAATTTTTTTATTCACATGTTCAATACAAAATTGTATTGAATACAAAAATGGATCTCTCTGTGACCCCAAAAAGTCATTCCGGAAGGGACCTTTTTACCTTTAAACCATTCTAAGAGTCTAAAAATTTGTGACTTTAATTTTTTTATATTTTTTCAACGCACTTGTATGAATCTATAACCTATATTTTATTTATGAAAAAAGAAAATGCATTGATAAAGTTCTCACGAGGGTGAAGAAAATAAAACTATAAAAATGAGTTCAAGTATGAGGAAAACGAGGGAAAAACGTAAAAAAAAAAATACAAAAATCCAAGAAAAATAAAATAGACAAAAAAGTCATAAGATGAATGTGACATCCGGATTGCAAGGTCTCGCGCGACGCCAAGTTTTCCGGCAAAAGGTGTGGGTTACCCGATCGTAAATTTACGATGAAAAAAAATTTGGTGTACTGATCCAGGAAATACTCTATCTATCTAGCAGCACAAACATGTGAAAATAATATTAAAAAAATAAAAAAAAAAATATATTCAATGAATATGCTTTTTCTTTGTAGACATCTCATTATTTTCATAAATTATATTAAGCTTGTCTTGACATTAAAAAAAGGGTAGAAAATATAATTTTATATTGAAAAAAAAAAAATGTTTTATTGACATAGGAAGTCACTTGAAAGGATTTTAAAAGGATACTCGATAAAAATGATCTGAATATTATTTTTAAAAATATTTTTAAGGATTTATTTGGCTTTTTATTTTTTTATTTTTTCCACTTGTGCGTGTATCATGTTTCTTTGAGAGTCGTGTCAATGTTTTATCGAAATAAAAAAAATGGCAAAGTGCTGAATGTTGTGGATATACAAAACTACACATAAACACACTTTGTTAAATTTGAAATGGATCGAAGCCAATCATATTGAGTAGTAAGAAATTCAAGTCGGTCATCGTTGGTTGCGTTCCCCAGACCAGCTAATATGATTCACCATAAATAAAAAAATATAAAAAATATATATATTATACTCATTGATACCCACACCAAACGACAACACAATTCACCCTCAATATATAGCCACATTGCGTTAACCACTTGGGATACTCTTGAAAATTGAAAATCTAATAATCCAATGGGCAATGACATTAGCCAATGCGGGATATATATTTTAAGGGGGCCAAAATAGTTAGCTTCATAACCAATATAATTTTTTAACTGACACATATCCATCGATCACTGACAAATATTTATCCGGACACTTTGTATATCATATAACTTTTTTTTTTTTTTTTTATTTTAATCTTGCCCCTCTCTTATGAATCAAAAAATAAATAAACTTTTCTTTTTATTTTTCAAACCGTTAGACGATCAATAAAATTCATCACAAATACTTACGAACAATGAAAAGGTTTAAAAACATAATTTCTTTCATATCAAATCAAACAATACATTAATCTTTGATTTTTATATTCCCATATCAAAAATTCCATTCAATTTAATAAAATAAAAAAAAAAAAAAAATTTCATATAAATAAAAGAATAAAATACATGATGCACACATATCGTGATTTAAATTCATCCTGACCAGTGATTTAATATATTCAAATCGATATACTACGAAAATTTTTATTGTTTTATATATTATTTATTTTTTATTGTCTTTATATATTTGAATGGCAAAATGAAATATATATGTTTATGACCTCGAATGTCTTTGTATCGATACAATAATATTTATGGTAATCAACTAAATAAAAAAAAAATAAAATAAAATTAAAATCGTCTTTTGTGATTCACGAAATAAAAAATGATGAAAAAAAAACCATATATATTCATATATAATAGTAACATCCCACATATGAACTAAAGAAATAAAAAAAATAAATAAATAAAAAACTTGATTCTGAGGTCGATCCTTGATTCTAAGTTTAAAAAAAAATGATTAAAAAAAGAAGGAAAAAGAAATCAACAATAAAATGAGGTAAAAAAAATAAAAAAATAAAAAAAGTGGATAAAACGAATTGGAAAGGGTGCAACTCCTGGGATGAAACTCGACATGTCCAGGCAATGTCCCCCGCTGTGAGACACTCGTAATGACCGGGCCGATCTTATCAAGACTCTAGAGCTCTGGCTTCTTCTTCTTCTTCTTCCTTGGCCATTGTACACTTATCTCAGAGAGTCTCGTTTAGCTCGTTCACTGCAGTCCCTCAAGGGGACCTTCACCTTCTTCTTATTCTCATTCTCAATTTGAATTCTCATTGCCCTTTATATACACACACACTCATGTCCCTTTGCAATTCAGCATGATATAATGTATTTTTATTTTTTTTTTATTTTTGTCACAAAGATTCGTAAATATATACTTTTTTTTTCATCTCAATTTATCTCTCTCACTTCATCTCATTTTATACCATCTGTTTTGCATTTTTTATCTCCCAAGTATCGTCTTCAAGTCTTCCTCTACTCTCCCTCTCTCTCTGTCTGTCTGTCTTTTGGTTTGAATTTATTTTTTTTTTTTGTTTTCTTATGGCGCAGGTGCGTCATCATCTTCAGACTGCCAAACACCGCCAAAGACTTTTCCGTTGAAGTAGAAACGACGCCTGGCGTCATTAATGAGAATGCAAATTGTTGAGAGGGGTATTGATAAATAGAATGAGGGATGCAAAAAGCAAAGAGAGTTCAAAAAGACGAAGAGAGTAAATGTGACGTATTGAGGAAGCAACGATACCTGATAACACACGCGCTTCTCTCTACCAAACTTATATACGATCGCGTCGTTTTACTTAAATCCCCTCAGGACTTTTTGACGATATATATATACATTATATACATTATATAAATATATGCTGATGGTATATATACACGCATTTATGCTTTAAAAGCATCACACGGAATTTAGTGATCGATCTTATTTGAAAACTTGAGCCTTAAGTTAAAAAAAAAAAAAAATACAAAATACAAGTAAATTTGAGAATAAAAAAATAGTTTCTTAGACAAACTTTTATTATTAAAATAATAATAACAAAAAAATTTAATTTTAGATATATAAAATTGGAGAAAAAAAAATTACAAAAAAATCATCATCATGATAATCATGATCACATGGAAAAAAAAATATATTAAAAATTAAAAATGATATTTTAAGTTTGCTTGAGGACTTTAGCCTCGAGCTGTCAACTCATCGTTCATGTATAACAAAAAAATAAAAGATTGAAAATAATTAAAAATATAATAATAAGAAATGGAAAAAAAATAAAAATAAAAATGGTCTATTGCATGACGAATGAAAAAATCATGATAAAAATAAATAAATAAAATGTAACGCCTTCGAGGCTAGCTTGTTAATCACCTGAGGTATATTTTCATTTTCTCCAATTTATTTATTTTTTTTTTTTTATATATATTTTTAATTATTGTTATTCGTTATGTATACCACCAGGCTTGGTGACGAGAATTTTTTTTCAAATTTTTTTTCATTCACATGAAAAGTCAGCCGAGGATATAAAGTCCGGCTTCCCTGGGGCATCCAGACGTCGTGCGAATATCCTTTCACTCTTGGGTACACCAGTTTTTTATTTTTTTTATTTTCTGCATATTTTTTTTTTATTTATTTTTATTATCAACCACCTCATAGCCAGCTTCTTCAGTCTTTGCAATCCTTCTCTATTGGTGAACATACAGCCTCGTCAACTTACTTTTTATTTTTTTATCTCTCTTGTATTTCAAGCTCCCTTTTTTATCCCCCAATTCAAGTTCAACAACTCGGTCTTGTTCAAATCCAGTCTTCCCTGGGGGTATCGCGCGCACTCTCGACAAGGTGAAAGAGATCGTTAACGCGCCAAGAGGATACCGGAGGACTAAAATTCTACTCGAGACACATCCACATATCACAAGACTAAAGCAACTTCTGTATATCAAATAAAATGTATACATATACAAGTCTTATTATCCAACATCACGCAGATTTTATATACATTTTTTTTTTTTTTTTTCTGTTTTTTATTAAATACTTTTTGCATCTGTAACATTGTGTGTATATTTTTGTATTTTATTTTTCAAATTATAATGATGATTATAGGTTTTCAAAAAAAATTCGAACGAATAAAGTTATAATTTGTGTAAAAAATATTTTTGATGGGACACAAGGATGTATCAATGTCATGATGTAGTGTGTATAATTTTTAGTTACCGAGTTAAATGTAACATTGATGTAACATGATGAAAATATACATGAAAGAGATGCTGAGCTTTCACAAACTCAGAGGTAAAATTAATACTGACATTGAGAATTTCAAAACGTTTAAATAGTATTATTCAAAATGATTCTACTGGGTCAGCTTTCATCAAATTCAATGTGAAGCTTTACATATACTTTTATTCTCCTTTCAATCCTCTCTCCTATGTATAGAATTACACTATCTCCTGTTCTCGCTTTCTCTCTCGCTTACTCTCACTCACGTTTTGAGAGTTCAAGTATTTTCAAATTAATCCAACTGTACAAATTTACCACCATACCAATTCTATATCCATTAAAAGTAAGAAAATTTCAACGTAATGCACGAGTATTTTCATTAATGTTCACTTCAGCTTTTAAAAAGTTTAATAAAAATTAAAAAACCAAAAAACTTTTATAAACTGAATATAATTTTATACTTTACTCAATGTACACTGAAGTGACTCAATTATGATTAGGTATGTTTGAAAATGAAATTTTGAGTTTGAATAAATTTTCGAAAAAAGGTAGATCATATTACTTAACAATTTTGGATAAAATATACATATATTAAACTGGGTCAAACATTGCTCAAAAATAAAAAATAAAAAACTTTGGTGCTTGAATCTAGTTATGAATATTAAAATTGTTAAATTTATGTTTCATGAGGTTATAAAGAAAAACACCTGAGGCCTCAACTACCCTCTGGACAATCAATTCAATGGAAACCACTTTCTACAACACCACCAACATGTTGAGCATGTTAAACAATGAAATATAATAATAATAATAACAAAATATATATATTTAAAAAGACAAGAAAATATTAAGCCAACAAAAAATATAATAATAATGCGATATTTTAAAATCAATTTTAAAGTTTGTCACATCGATCGTTGTAACAGCAAAGTGAATAAAACATTTAAGTATTTGGTGTTCGATAAATCACGTCGTTTTTCAGTATCCGGGCACTCAATTTTTCCACTTCTTCCCTTCTTCAAACAGTCCATACATATATTTTATAGTACACACTCTTCTAACAGTAAGATATATACATTTTTTTTTTTACTATTTTTATGCGAAAAAAAAAAATAAAAATAAATGCTTATTTTGAAAATTTTAAGAATGCGTAAGTAAAATGAAACTATGAAAGGCAAAATGTTGATGCCCTCTTCATCTATTCAACCACAAGCTTTATTTGTTTATTTGTTTATTTTAATTTGCAAGTTAAATTCTTAACGTACGACGTTAACCAATGTGGCTACTGCCAACGGCATTGTGAATAATCTTGTGCTCAACATTTTCCTTCATTTTATATATTGGTAAACTTGAAAAAATTTAAATGAAAAATCATGCACGCCACAATGTTGAATTCACTTGAACAATCTCAAGCTTTGCCTAATGTTCATACATTTCTACAGAATGAAATATTGTCTTGATTATTTCTTGAAAAAAAAAAAAAAAAAACCTAAAAATATGTCTCATCTACATTGAACACACCCATGAAATGACGACAAATATATGTGTGGTATGTTCATAAACCCGCGCAAGGGCTTGACAAGTTGACGGGGGGTGGAGAATTTAATATTGGATTTAAAAATAATACTATAAACTTTTTATGAATCAGTGAACTACTGTTGTTCACCATGATGATGATGATTATTTTCAATGAGAAAAAAAAAAAAAAAATAGGTGTGTATAATCGAGAAATAAAAAAAAAAACAAAATTGAAAAATATTACGACCACCAACTGTGTGGATCCCATGAGGAGCTCTGCTTCTGTTATATATATATATATAGTTAATCTCTGAATAAAATCGATCGAGACTTTATTCGTTGTTGTGTCACAGAGAGTGAGAAGGATATGTCTAGGCTAAGTATGGGGTTAAGCCGATTCGTTGTCCAACCCAAATGATCTTAGTTCGCGTCATCATGATGGAATCCTTGGATTTATATCTCATGTATCGTCTGATATATAAACCCACAATGTCAGTGTATGTATTACCTGGAACGATAGACCTCATAGCGTCTAAACATGCGAGTAAAATATATTCAATAAATTTATTATGATGATGATGGAATATATATAAAAAAATAAATAGATGAAAAAACATAAAAAGATAACTTGACATGTGGCTACTCTAACTTTCATGATCAAATATTCGATTAGCCTTGGCATTTCATAGTTAGTTATCCGCAATGGAGGTTGTTATACAGTCTTGTATGGAAGCTGTTATGTCGTTGAACAATAGCCAGAGGCTGGACAACCTTTGAAAGCATCTTCTGTATATATGCAACACACCTCAAGGACATATCATCCATTATGTGTACATAGAATACTCATAACCTGCAAGTTGGTGATAACTTTACTTGCATATATATGTATATTGAACATGTATATACATTTGAAATAAATATATGTGACACAAGGGAAATCTTGAATCAATATATATGGAATCTGGACGAATACATGTCCCTCGTCAAATCCTTATTTCACGCTTCAGAAGCTTGAAATTGACGGCTAATTACTAAACTAGTAATTAGTAGAGATGTTAGTTTGCTTTTGTACTGCATAGCACGTTGCTTGTTGGTGACATTACAATCTAATTTGATGTTTGTAATAGTACTTGTTTATCTATATAGGTATATGTGCTACATCATCCAATGCTATTATCAAATTCGTATTAACTATAACAAAAAAGAAACAAAAAAAAATTATACATCTACCAATCCAAAGACCATTAAGTGGATTCTCCGCCTTCTTGTTTTTGAATTGTCAGCTCTACAACTATTTTATCTTTCTCTTCTTCTTTCTGTCTATATGTCAATTTACACTTGAAACAAAATCCAACCTCCAATTTTATAAATTATATATATAATTCTTTATCCATCTCAACTGTGTCAAGTTATTTTAATTAGCCTGGTTTTTGGTCATGTTAACACTCTTGTAATTTTAGCTTCTTACAATTAGTTGTGAACATGTATTGCAGTTGGTCCCAAGTGGAACATCAAAACTCTTATACCCAGATGTTACACAACATTATAATATATATTTGGAAGTTTTTTTTTTTTTGTCTCTGTTAACCCTGTGATATCAAAGAAAATTGTCATACCAAGCAGGCATTTGTGTATACACAATATGTGACCATGTTGAATTCTGTAATGGCTATTAAAAGTGTTGGAAGATTGGCTTCAAATGATATATACACATATATATATAGAGAGAATCATGTTCTTCTGGTTTTTCATGTAGGTGGGTGATGTTGTTGTTGTTGTCCTTGTTGTTGTATCTATGGATGATTTAAAAAATAAAAAAAAAATTATCAACGAGTAGAGATGGTCCCACAGTTCTTCTAGGGGGGTCCACGCGAGTCAAGTTCAAGTGGAGCCCAAAAGTCGTGACCAGGCCCCACGTAGTGTTTCACGGATCGGCAATATTATTATTATAAATATATAACCAACTTTGTACTATATACATTGCAGAGAAAATCAGAGAAAAAATTGGAATAAATTTCATGTATAAATAGTGCTACATGTATTGTAGACAAAAGAATTTTTAAAATGACAATAGAGTTGATCAGAGATTTATATAATTCTAAAGGTATACATGTGCGTGTTGGTGGACAGAATTGATGATGGTTATTTAGTTGATTCTTGTGGTTTGAAGATTCAAACATGATAGACGTGATTTTAGATGATGGGTATGCACATGCTGGTCAATAAGGAGATTAATCCCATGTGGATTGTTGCGGCTAATGCTTCTGAACTGATAATAAAAGGCCACGAGAGAATTGCACTATAGTGCGATGAATAAACAATTATATCGATTTTAAAATTCACCAATCCAAAGAGTAAACTCACTCTTTATCTTGGTCGATCGTTTTCTCCAATTCTCCATAATCTTTCATTTTTTTTATATTTTTTTCTCTCTTTTTATATTCATCAACAACACTGTGTGCGCGCATCAGCTACCAGAGAGCAATTTGGTGGGCTCTTCGAGGTAACTCTTGAACAAGAAAATAATACTTGACTTGGATATTATCGGCAGGTTAAAACTCCACCTCCAGTCAGTATTTTAATTTTTTAACTCTTTTTTTTTTTTTTTTCTACATTCAACTTTGTGGTTATAATAAGCAAGCCAATAGCAAGCCAATAGCGATGAGCAAATATTTTTTAGTCAATATTATACAGCTGTCTAACACCTGCACTTTTAAAAAATATATTTATTTTTATTTTCACCCCATCAAAATAACCATCAACTTTTATATAATTCCATATACATATTGTATTTACACAACGCATTTGTTTTTGTTTGTAAAATATTTAAATCATACCAAATCTTCATCATAATAAAATATTTATATATGAAAATATAACATTTTAAATTGGTTGAGATTTATATATCGATGTAAAATTTATTCGTCTGCAGTCTGTATAAATTTACATGTGTTAGCCTGGATTTTTATTGTACCAGACAGTCTGTTTAATAATTGATTAACACGTATATATATAGCTAAAATTATTTTTCGTAAATATAATCTCCGCATTTAATTAATCATAAAGATTTATTGTATATATATTAATATCCGATTGAAAATTTTGATAGCTTTTGTGGTTATGTACATAATACATGTGTCTATTAATGGACAATACGAGTAAAAGCTAATAAACTATGTTAATAAATAATAATTCATATATTCAAATATAGTAAATGAAGATTTCGAAAATGTTCATTACCATAATTAAATAGAAAATTTGAATATAATTATGAAAATAATTGAAGATATTCATTTGTAAAATTATTCCTAGATCATTGAACCTTTATATGATATATTTTTAATTTATTTATCTATTTTCATATGCGTCTGGAGATGTTCTAAATTAAAATAGCTCACTATCTAAAATTTTCAGAATCTTTCAATCTTGTATTTATACTGCACATAAAATTTATATATATAACCCTTGGTGCAATGTATCAACTCGATTGAAGCAATATATAACATCGACTCGAGAAACTTATTGTAAGCCATCATCCAATCGATTTTGACTAGACCCTCAAGGCGTTCAAAAAGCCGCTAATAATTTGATAGTGCCTCCAATTAATATAGCCAGAATATTGAAGCAAGAAAATCATAGTACGTCAATGTTGAATGAAAATTGAAGGGGAACGAGGTGATTCATTATATTCAACTAAAACCAACATATACCTCGTTATAAATCCAACCGAAACACTTCAATCAAATCATTGCCTGTGGCTTTTGTATAACTCTAATTCACAGCTTTTGTTAACTAAAAAAAATATTCAAATTTTAAATTTAATAATATAAGTGTATACATATATATTTTTTATTATATTTTTAGTTGAGAAAAAAAAGCTCTTTTTTTTTTTATAAATAAATAATAAATCAAATGTTTGAATAATATGATATTATTGATGAGCCCAGCATTGGTGACCAAATAAAATATATCGTTGTTAAAAAAGAAAATAAAATTGAGATTAAATCAGTTGATGGTGATATTACAAGTTGTTGTTATTTACTATATATATAGCATCACTTTGTGGTCCACTGAGTATTCCCAGGGTTTGTGCTCGTCTTTCCAATCCATCAAATAAACAACATGATACAAAATATAGGTGTACCAGTATAGTGGCTTACAGAATATGTATCATTTTGGTCAATCCATTTGTGTATATATATAAACCAACAGTAAGACAAGGGTAAAAGATATAGAAATAAATATATTTAGTATATAAGATTCTCATTCTCATAGTCACAAGCCACATGGTACAGTGGATTTACAGTGTATATATATATGTACACACATTATGTACACCAGTACATACTCAATGGCTTGGTCAGTACACCTGGCATCGCGTGTATCGCAACACAAACACAACAACAACAACAACAACAACCAGCATAAATGCATCTTGGTAAATGCGAAAAAAATTCACACCCGTATATACTTATATATCCACCTGGGTTTAAAATACATATACACAAATTTTGCTCGTTACAACAATACATGTACATCACCAACACAATATGCAATCATTTTTTTTTTTTTTTATCTCATTTCCATTTATTTTCTATCCTTATTTTAAACACTGATTATTTATTTTTGTTTTTTTTTTTTCATTATACATATTTGACTACCTGAAACTCGTGCTGGTTTCAGGCATTCAGAAGTTGTTTTTTTTTTCATTTTTTTTTACTCATCACGCCTGCTAACGTAATATCCGTCGCTATCAATTTATAATTTTAGTGAAATAAGTTTAAAGAACCTGCGGCTTTTAAAAGAAAACCTTTTATGTTATCCATCAAGTTGTCTTGTATTTATGAAATTTTCTTTTGTATTTTAAAACTTTGTTAATCTTTTATATTATTTATTTTTTAAATTCTCAACTAATTTTCTTATTATTTTTTGGTTGTTGATGATGATATTTTTTTATTTAATGTTTTTTTTTTTTTGCTTTTATTTCCTGCATGTGTGTTGGTACGATTAATTAAGAATATTTTTATTATTATTTTTTTCACATTGTATGTAGTTTATGGATATATGAGTAAGCAGACATAACGATGTAATTAGTGAAGCTGTTGGCAAAAGCCGCAACACTAAGTACATCAATCTGCCCGGAATTATTTTCGCGCTAGTGTTTGTGTTCAAAGTATTCAAAGTCAACGGAAGTCAAAATTATAGAAGAGGCAAAATACAAAGTATATAGAAAATAATAATAATAATAATAAAAACAAGACATTGAAGCTTAAGCTAAAGCTATCAAGGTGTCTCTTTAGTCAAATTGGATAATGTTGTTGAGTTGCTAAAGTAATATAACGATAATAATAATTATTATTAAATTATTATGATGACGAGTTTTAAGTTTCATCAATAATTGTGGTAATTAGGGCCAACTTGAGTGATTAAGTGGTAGCTAATTTTTTTTATTTCAACCTCGCTTTGTTTGAAAGAACAAAAAAAAATAAAATAAAAGTAAAAATGACTCTCATCACTTGTTCAACATCTCAACTTGCTCGCAACTGTTGATGAAAAATATTATTTTGCATGTTATAATAATATAAAGAATAAATAAATTTGAAAAAAAAAATACAAGTTGAATGTTTGACATTGAGTAGTATGAATTTAACTTGAAGATTCGGCTTGTTAGTTGTTGGCTTGATAACCCGCTGAGGGGCCTTGAAGACTCCTGGGGTGGTGATTGAATGACGATGCTTCCACAGGGTTGAAAAAAAATCAAGGAAACACTTTGTAATATATGTACACTGGAAATTACAAATATCAAGAAAGAAATAAATTTAAAAAAATTGCTTTTATTTAACAGCGACGTACTAATGACTGAATAATCGATCCTTGACCTATATATATACTACTGAATGCATCTTGACTATCTCTATAATGAACCACATTAAAAAAATAAAATTAGCAAAAAAAAGAAAAAAATTAACCACGCCCAAAGTCTTTAGCAATGCTTAATCATGAAGTACCGCGGTTTTTGTCAGTTGTTTTTTTTTTTTATTTCTTTTTCTTCTTTTCGTCAATTTTTTTATCTTTTTCTTCATCATCTTCTTCATCATCATCATTATCGTCATCATCATCATTTTCTTCTTATACAAAATGTATACTGAACTTTGTTTTTCTTGGTCTTTTGCTCTAAAAGCACTTTCTTTCTGATTATACAAGCCAACCAAGGTGTCAAAGACTTGTATTTTCTTTTTATTTTATCTTCTTTAATTTGCCGGAGAAAATGAAAAAAGAATTCCCAGAGAGATGAATGTTGATTCAAGGCGGAATAACGTAAATTATTGTTTGAAATTTAAAACTAGGTCAGTAGTATATACGTGAGTGTGTGTGTCAGTTCAGGGTGGTCTCTTAAGAAAATGGTTTTTTTTTTTTTCTTTATACTAAGTACAATGTATACTTAATAAACGGCGTTGTCGGCTTTTTGAAGATGCTGATGGTGTTGCGACAATCATAAAATTTTGCATAGAATCTCGGGTATATATAAAATATTTTTTGTCATGCCTTTGATCTGTCTGGAAGTGTTAAAGAACGCGTTTACAAAAATTTCTTAGAAATACCAAAAAAAGTATAAAATCCGTGACTCATACCTGGTGACCCACATTTGGTTCCAACCTTTTTTTTTCTTGAGACATCGATTTCAGTTGCCCGTATCATTAGATATTAGTTACGGTCATTTTGGATAAATTTACACGGGAGCAGAAGCAAAAAAAGAAAAATATAAAAAATCAAGAATTTCCAGTGTGTTTTCATGGTGTGATGCATGGCAGTGGGTCACCAGTGCAAAATAAACTAACATATAGAACATTTATTCTGGGTGATCACATGCTGTTTCTGGAATATCGAAATGGTCCTCCCCAGTGGGGGTGTCTTTAAAAGGTCTCATCATTCATTATGATACTAACCCAATAAGCCATATTTTTTCCCTTTTTTTTTTATTCCAAATTTTTTTCTTTTTTTTTTAGAAACTATTTTACTACCTTGGATACGCTTGAAACTAATTTTTTTTTGTTTGCTTTTTTTTTGTTTTATTGTTCTCAGACATTGTTGAGGATGAACATTGACACGAAGGGTTCACTAGGGGCAACCTCACTTGGGGGTCCTTCTTTGCCAGCAACTTGGCACTTGCACAAATGAAAAAAAATAAAAAAAGAAAATAAAAATAAAAAGCCCTTATATATAAAAAGAACAAAGAAAAACGTGCAATTCCGTTTGACCGGAAGGACAACGGTAGCTACCCGGAGGGATATACCTAAAATCTTTTTTTTCAAGCTTCGTGTTCGAGACTTTTCAACCGCACGAGTATCCAAGTGCGACGAAACCTTGAAAATTTATGACTTGAAGGATTTTCTTTTTTTAAAAAAAGAAAAAAATAACATGCACTATGTTAGTTTCACTTGGTGTATCCATAAGATTCAGTAGTCAAAGTTTCTCAAACCATGAAGTTAGACGAATTAAATAAATTTCTATGCAAACACACTTTTCGAACCATTTGGTCATAACATTGTTTGTCAAAATGTGTTTTTTTTTTTTTTATTTCGCGCTTCTTGAAATAAATGGCCACTGACAATAGACTTTTCAACTACCTGAAAATTTTAAAAAAGCCATTTATATTTTTGTTGATGCCTTGAAAATCTTATTACCCAATGAAAAATAAAAATTATTTATGAACCATGGTAAATGATGTTTTATTTGAGGAAATATCTATTAAGGTTTTTAACAAAATTTGTAATAGCCTTGGGTAATTTTAAACACAGAGAAATTGTGAACTAAACAACTTGGTATAAATTTTCCAAAAACATCCTCGAGGAAGATTAACTCAGTGTGTGTATATATAAGTTGTGACTAAGCTAGAATACTATCAGGTCTCTTGATGTTTCAAACTGAAGATATAAACTAGTCATCCAAGGCCCCAGGGTATTTTGACCTGAAAGTCACTTATGTGCTGCACCGACATATGATATTATGTCTGCTACAACATCCTCGGTTTCAATCTATTTTACCAAAACTATTTTCGCTTTCATGTTAAAGCTCTTCAATTACTTATTCTGTCTTTCAATATGCTGTATACATTATACAGAGTTTACCTCAACTACAAACCTCTAACCTCTAATACACATTTATATATTATAAATAATTTTTATAGATTTGCATAATATTATTATTCACTCATTTATTAACTTGCATCAATGCTTTGTCTACATTTTAAATTAAAAAACACAACACAAATTGTGATCAACATTTTATCTATTTTATAATATTATGTAACAGGAAATTTACTTGGACTTGGATTTGGTTAAGTACATTGGACTTTGGAGAGGTTTAGTAGTTACTAGTCCGCGATTTTGCTAGAGGCGATTTCATCGTTTGCAAGATAATGCTTGCTTCTAACATCCCCTTAATATTCACGCTGGGTTAGCAAGTCGATAGATCTAATAGACGCCCAACATCACAGAGCTTTAGTTTAATCTACTATACACATACACATATGCTTATCTAACATCACTACACACACACACACTCTATATCCATCTAATTTTCTCAATTACAATTAAACCCCTTTTTTTTTTTCTATAATGATATGCAGATTGGATATATTTTTTGTTATATATTTCCTATCTGGGAAATTGTTTATATATATATGAAAAAACATAATGTATTATTATTGATTTTACTTGTTGAATAATTTTTTATTTATTTAAAAAAATTGTTGGTTTAATTTATAATTTCATTTGAAAAAGTGAAAAGAATTTGAAGGTTTATTTCAATTTAAATAATTAAAAATATAAAATTTATACAAAAAATAAATAATTAATTTTGATAAATAAAAAAAGATTGTTTGGGGTCAATGGTTTATATTTTTTTTTAGGGTTGAAAGATTAAATTGAATTTTGTCTAGCCCTTGGGATATAAGTGAGTTAAATTATACAGTGCAACATTTATTATGGATGTTGTATATGAGATAGTGAGAAAAATGTTTTCAAGCCACAAACTGACTTTATTCTACACTTGTTTTTTCTATTTTTTTTTGAATTTTATATACATCTTTATTATACTTTCTTATCAAAAAAGCTGTTAATCCTATTTTTAAATTGTTAATTCACGACATTGCCTTAATGAAATTCCACTCGACCCTCAACTACCAAGTGCACTAATACACCCACATAAATGTACATAGCAATATCAGTTATATTAAGTACACATATACACTCACTCTGCGGTTTAAACATTATATTTTGAACCAACCCTTGAAGGCGAAAAATAAAAAAATAAAACGAAATACTGAATCAACCCCATGATGGCCACCTTATTTTTCTTTTATCGCTGGCCACACAGTGGTCGAGTTTAAAAATAAAAATATATTTACCAAAAAGAAAAAGAAAAAAAAAAAGAAAATTAATAATTTAAAAAATAATAAAAGAAAAATAGTGTTGGAAAGTTGGAAAGCAAGGAAAATGTGGTTTATATTCTTCTGCTTCAGTTAATCGACGTTGATGCAAGTCAAATTATGAACTTTTTTTTTATATATAAAACAACTTGTTTGCATAAAATAAAAAAATAACAAGTAATAAATTGAAAAGTTGGAAAATTATATTGAAGTTTTTATTTTTTATTTCCTTTAACATAATATTGTTGTTAAAATAAAATTTAAAATAATTAATAGCGTTGTTAGAATGAAATTAAAAAATCATTTTTGTTGGTTTTTTATTTTTTTTTTTTTTTGTTGATGGATATAATATTATATAGTGAAGATGTTTCAGTGGAGATATATCGGTTTGAAGGCACGACTGAATTTTAACAATCGATATTTCCTGGAGGGATTTCAGGTAGCTTAAAAAGTACATATACAAAAAATGAAATTTAAACCTTAAAATTTCGGAAAAAAATCAACAGGGTTTCGGCTTCTTCAATGCTTCTTATTATTTTTGCCTTTCAATATAACATACAGACTTTCCTGTTTACCAAGCTGGCCTCTCAATAATGTCGTTAAAATTCATTCATCCATCCATTTTATCTATCTTATGTATACATGCACGATGAAGGCCACTAATACTTTCTCTTTGTCTCGCTTATTTAGTTTTTTTTTATTTTTTTCTTTGCAATGCATGCGTATATAAAAAAAGGAAATAATACAACCGACTTGGGGGCAATCTTTGGGGGCAAAATAATATTAGCTCTTCTTTTTATTTGATATTTTGTAAAAATAGCGACAGCTGACCTACCTCTATACTTCGCTCAATTAGAAACAAACTCACCGCTTAAAAATGACAACAAGGATATACACCATTGACAAGTCAGGTGGGGTCAATTTCTTTCATTTTTTTTTTTNTTTTTTTTTTTTTTTTTTTTTTTTTTTAAATGTGTATACTTAAGCAAGTCGACGACGAAATTGGTAGAAAAAAAAACCGACACTTTATACATATGAAAAGAAAAGATAAATAAAAAAAAAAAATAAAAGGTGTACGCACGCATATTCAGTCGGACTTTGCAAATATTTTTCTAGTAAATATACTTACAATACAAAAAAATATCAATTTATATATATATTTTTTTTTGTAAAGAAAATTGTCATCTTGGAAACTTGAAATATGTCCTACTGGGAATTGGATTATTTGAAAAATAAATTAATAATAATAGTAGGTTTTCCGAGGTAATTTAATGAATGATTTATTGTTCTTGCAAAAATAATAAAAGCTACTAGTTATATTTCAAAATTCTAATTAGCCAAGTTAATGTTATCTTTAAATTGTAAATTATAAATTAACAAAGTTAAATATAAATAAATAATCGAGTTTGTATATTATAGTCTTCATAGATAATAATCAAAGATATATATTTAAAATGATAAAAAATTTATGAAATATAAATTCAAGTCACGTAAAAGAAATTTCATGATAAAATAACGAACTTTAAAGTGATTGATAAAATCCAAATGGCAATTTTCTCAGTAGATGTATAAATTTTACATTTATTTTATTTTATTTATTTGAAATAAAACCATACACTTTGTGCTCTACATTCATATATACTAATAATTGAGTTTTCATGAATGTTATTTTCTCTTCTTTCTTTCATCTATATATTTTTTATTCATTTTGTTATTCACCCCATCATCAAATACACAATCTAACCTTTATAAAATATCAACCCCCTTTGTAAAAAAAAGTAAAAAAATAAATAAATCAACTCTCAGATTCGATATAGCGACAGGAGAATTCAGAGAATTGAGTAAATACAAGACGAGCAAATAGCGGTGAGCCATTTTATGATCCTCGCAACTTGGCTTCTATAACTCTCTCTCATTTTATCATTTATTTAATAATTTTTTTTTCTTTTTTTTTCATCTTATTTTTACTCTCAGCTCTCAGCTGTGTGTTTGCGTTTTGCTCTTGTGACTTTATTATTGATTCCATGCGAAAAAAAAGAAAAGTCGAAATAGTGTGCACGATTACTGTCGCATGTACTTTTCATGATTTTTTATTTTCGTTATTTGACTTTCATTTTTTTTTATTCTGTTCTTTTTTAATATAAAAATTTTATTTCTATTTTTATATGGTATATATAGTATAACGCCTCAGGTATATAGAAATAAGCCAACTCGTATAAAAATAATAGCGATTTGAAGGAGACGACAAACTGCAATATACACTCAAATATATATGGCCCCTTTTAATCGACAATATATCGTACCAAGTATTTACAAGTTCAATGCTTTATTATTGTGAAAAAATAAAATAAAAATAAGGTTATATTTATTTGTATATAAGAAATAAAACAAGCATACCCAATAACTGTCATTTTACAAGAGTTGAATTTAACCTCTCGACAATATATATATATAGCCAAAACGCAAAAAATGGCAAAACGAATTTGTTTAAAAGGCTTTTGGAAGGCGACTCCATTCTCCGGTGACATATAATTTCAACGAGGATCGAATTCCTTTATTTCTGTATACCTCATTCCAATGTTTAAATCAGTAGACTGAAAATACTGAAATATATTCTCAACGTGCATAAATGTGCGGCACAATAAAAGGGGACAAAACAATTAAATTAAAAAGATGAATAAATACGAAATAGAGAATAAAAAAATTCGTAATAAAAATAAATTGAATAATAAAAAAAAAAATATATTTATTTATATTTAAGTATAAACTATACGTTTATTCTCACAATCGCTATTTCTTTTGATTCTAGTCTTTCGTTCCCACTGATTTCCGGTTTTGAATGAGATAAATTGCGACAAAAAAAAAAAAATCATCGTGATTTTATAGAATATATCTAACAGAAAAAGAAAAAAATTAATACTATTTATTTAAACATTTTATTTGTCATCAGTTGTTTGTATATTTATTTGACAAATATTATAAATAAAAAAAAAAAAATTTGAATAAAAGAATTTAGATAAATAAAGATGTTTTAAATGTATTTTGTTAAAAAATCATTTCAATTGAAGAATAAGAAAAAAAAAATCTATATAAAATTATTTGATCAGACTATTATCTTGAATGTTTGTCATTGAAATACAAATTCTTGGCTGTCATCGAATGACAAAAAAAAAAAAAAAATATAAAATAACAAAAATCAAACCCCAAACATATGACAAAAATATCATTCGTATTTTATTTCCTCCTATTATTTATTTTTCATCGTGAAATCTACTCCTCCTCTTCTTCTTTTTTTTTTTTTCTATTTCCTTATATATTTTCGTATATATTCTTTTCTTTATTTTTGTCAATTTTTTTTTTTTTCATTTGTCTACTCACTTGGATTATACAAGCGGCGTACTTTCAGTGTAAAATAAACATGAAATTACTTTGTACAGCACTCTCGTGTGAATTGTCCCTGGCTCCGGAGGCTAAGATCCTGAACAAACACGTTATTTTACTTTTTTTTTTTTTATATTATTTCGCCTCTCATCTTCTTCTTTTTTTCAAGTTGTCTATCTCATATAGCGTACAGATAGAATTGGTCATCCCTCTTGCTCGAGTGAACATTTTCATCTATATTTTTCCTGCTTCTTTGCGGCACCCGTGACAACTACGTGACGTGGCGTTTTATTCAAGCTGAGCAAATATAGCCGATTTTTTTTCATTTGTAAATTTATATATATATACACTTTTATTAGTTTTTTATTTTTAAAAGGTTATGATAAAAAATAAGAGAGGGAAATATTTTATATCGTCATGCTGTCTACAATTGTATTCAATTTAAAAAGTTGAGTACATTAATGTCTCATTCGGTCAGTCAAGTCTATATTCGTTAAGCACTCAACTAAACAGGATTCATATAATCATTCGAAAATGTTTTGGATTCTTTTATTCTCATGGATCCTTTATTTTGTTTTCTATTTTTTTTTTTTTTAAATATATTTTATATATTCGTCGCTTCATTGATTACGCATAAAAGCAAACGTCCGTCCTATTGAAAGTGCGGTCGAAGCCCCATCGGCTTTTACTCTGCGTATGTATTTTTTTATATATTTTTTTTTTTGCCCTCGCGCACAATTATACAGTTTGCCTATGTATACTCATCTGTACAAATCACACGGTATATACTGTACGCAATAATACAAAGTATATATAAATTTTAAATAAAAAATGCACACACATATAATACATAAAATAAACAGATATATATATAAATTTCTTTTATTCCAACTCGGGTGACATTCTCTATTTAATTACCCCTCTTTTCAACGGGAGATTAAAATAAAAAAAAGACTGAAATGTAAAAGAGAAGATAGAAAAATAAAAATGAATTAAAAATAATAATAAAAAAGTAAAATTTAAAGGGGAATATAAAATAAAAAGTAAAATAAGGATAAAATCAATTGATCTCCATTTAAGGAGTTTCAGCTGATGAATCGACAAAAATGTCGACTCCAAGTGTCGTTTGAATAGCCCGAAGTAAAGAAAAGAAGCTTGGAATAATATAATAAAAAAGAAATTATTTTTTTACGACAATAAAAAGAAGAAAAAAAAAAAAAAAATTCAAGTAAAAAAATTACGAGACATGGTGATACGGTTTTAGAGTCTGGCAAAGAACCCGAGAGAAGGGAGAGAGAGACAAAAGAATCTATTATAGACTTAGTAAAATAGAGTACTAAATATATGTATATATTATTTTCATGTACAGATGGTAAATGACAATCGCAGCTGATGGAGAAGAACATCATTGTCGTTGTCGTTGTCATCGTTGTTGTTGTCGTCTAGTTTTGTTGGGACATTGCCTCAGGAAAAACTTACACAAGGCGCACTTTGTTATATATATATGTATATTTATACTTGAAGAAGGTTGCGTCCAAGTGATTGTTCAAAAATAAAACCGATAGACGCAAGCATAGAAAGAAAACTCATCATTAATATAAGAAAACACGTGCATGTATATTGTATTGAGAAATGGGTTTTTGCAAAGGTTCAAGTTAAAAATAAAAATAAGAAAATGGGAGGAAAATTGATGTACGTTTAAAGAGCTGTATATAGCAGAGTACAGACTATGGAGTATGCCCTTAGGGAATTTTCAAGTGCCGACGTTCGATACAAAGTATCGAGTGCGACGAGTCGTGCGATAAGCGCCTTTTGCTTTCGCTCAAATCGCTATAACTTTTATTTATATTTTTAAATATTATTAAATATATATATATTTATTTTTTTTTTTATTTAGCTTTTAGTTAAAGTTTTTGATATATAAAAGTTAAAAAACATTCTAGACATCTTGTAGAATTCAGAGAAAAAATGAAAAAAAAAAAAGTTGCAAATTTTTGCTATGAATAAAGAAAAGTGAGTTTAATTATTTTCAATTTTAATGAGAAGCCATGAGCTTCAGGTTGAATTTAACGCGTCTGGTATATACATTCCTGTCAAGGAGTAAAACCAAACTATATACCGACATCAATGTGAGGATTGTTGTATTCATGTTGTATGATGATGGTAGTTGAATATTCGCATACATTCAAAGTCAGACAACAATTCGCCCTGCGTGTTCGTAATTGGCGGAAGATCCCATGCCACAAACTGCAAAGACGTCCAGGCATTTATAAACATATATATGTGTATTGGATTGTGTGGCTACCTAACTTAAGTACATTTTGTTTTTTGTTATTGTGTGTGCGAGGAAATATATATAGGTAGTTGGTGAAGGCATGCTGAAGTACACTGCAAAGTGTCGACATTTGAAGCGAATAAAAAAAAAAAAATAAATAATATAAGGCGTGATGCGGCTTGCAGAAGAAGAAAACGAATAAGAGACTTTTGGATATGTGTCTGATGGTTAAGCAGTGGAGAATGCGAAAACAAGAACACACCAGAGAATAAGACAAATAAAAAAAAAAAAGCAAAAAACAACAACAACAAAGTAGATGAAAAAAAAAAAAAGTCAACTGATCTTCTTAACGTATATTGTAAAATAGTATATGCGAGAGTGCACCAGTTGAGACAAAAATAAAAAAAAAAAATCAACGTGCGAATTTAGAGCCTTTCAGTGTGTTGTTTGTTGTTGTTGTTATTGTTGTTGTTATTTTCTTGGACAACGATATTCCCAAGAGGTGAGAGAGGAGAAGAATCGTACTCACACACTTGGCGGCAAACTCAATACCCAGGGAAATAAGAAGACATAGTTGACGTGGACAGATTCAGCCGTTCATCGCCGATTGTTTCAACTGTGGTGTGGAATGAATCCTTCTCATTTTGAACAATGGAATATATCTAACTAAGAACGATCTCCGCGAGACATTGCTCGTTGCTCCTTGTTGTTGTTGTTGTTGTTGTCATTCTCATTTCTCCTCGACATTTTCAAACATTCTCTGATTGTCGTATACATATATATATATATTTAAACACTTTAGACATAACCTTCAACATTTGATTTTGTGTATATGCAATGCTATAATGCGTCGATCTTCACTTGACTTTTGCAGTATACACTTGGGACGACAACAAATGGATCGAGAATGATTGCCATTACTAGACTATAGCCTAGTCACTGATTTACTCATGATCATGATAATGGTGATGATGATGATGATGTCAGACACTCCCTAGACACAGGTGCTAACGGAAATTCTATATACCAATAATGCAACTATACACAACACAACTACTCTCTGAAATCCAAGTTGGACTTGCAGTTTAGCTCCAACGAATGAAAACTATTTTCACAACAACCTTCTCTAAAATCCCTTGGGATCTTTTAAAATTATATATACATATATTTGCACATTGTCACAATAATATACGTGTGTTTACAGTTCATGTGCAAAATCTCGAAAATAGTTATCGCGTGTTTTGTGAAATTGAGAACAAAGCGCTCTCTCGCACCTTGTTTAAAATTACACAAGTCTATATACACTGCAGATATATACTTCAGGTATATATACATGCTGCAGCAACAAGAACTTCTGAGTATTTGAAAAACCACAAAATTTAAATTTAAAAAAAATATATTTAAAATTATATATCTTGTATACACCAATTTTATGCAAAATGTATGATCATCATATTCTTTTTCTTATTATGCTTCTGACAGAATTTTTCATTCAAATCACGTAATTGCTTGATCATTATTATTTATTTATTTTTCTTTATTTTTTTTTTTTACCTTCTCTAATTATCTTACACGAGAATATTATTTGGAGACACTTCCGGGGGAAACTTTATACATACAATAGGGATTTTTTTTATTGCTGTTTTTAGTCTTAATGATATTTTTATTTATTTATTTTTTTTTTGGGTAAAAAAAATAGGGTGACAATCGATTTGGTGTACATTGCGGATGGGATTCAAGTGCTCTTTTTCCCATCATCAGAATGAACAAAACGAGGTGATTGAGCTAAAGGAAAAAGAGGCAAATATATAAAAAAAAAATACATACATGTAGAAAGAACCTGCGCACGCGGTTCTTCTTACAGCTGAAAGAACCCTTCAAATATATTTTTCAGGTATATATATGTATATATCCAACTGGGAACATGAGCAACACCAACCGGATTTGGCAGTCACACCATTTGACAGCAGCTAGATTGCTTCTCGCCGCCAGACGAACCGCAAAAAGTTATGAATACCGGTTCTGCGTCGATTATATTTTTTTTTTTTTTCTTATTGAGATTGCATGA
Source organism: Aphidius ervi (assembly GCA_015776835.1). Classification (NCBI taxonomy): domain Eukaryota; kingdom Metazoa; phylum Arthropoda; class Insecta; order Hymenoptera; family Braconidae; genus Aphidius; species Aphidius ervi. The sequence goes on along the minus strand of MKYW01000030.1, from coordinate 56,135 downwards.
ATATGAGGAGAAATGATATTGCGGCGCCGTAGGTCCATATTGGGTCCCAGGAAGAGATGCAGAATGATGATGATGATGATGATGATAATGATGACGAAAAAAAAAAAAAA
>MKYW01000030.1:24690-47595 GCA_015776835.1 Aphidius ervi | reverse complement strand
AAAAAAAAAAAAAAAAAAAAAAAGTAAAAAAGCTCCTGGGGTGAATGAGAAGGGTGTCTGTGATGTACATTTATCATGACCCAAGTAACGAAACATTAGTGTAGTTAATTAGACAAACGTCTTGACACGAGCCCATTTCGTTCTTCCGTCGAAATCCCATCATGTGCTTTTTCGTACATAGCTTTTGGATCTTTCAATTATATTCATTATATATTTATTTACTCTTTTTTTTTGTTTTCATTTTATAGACTCTTCAAAAGAGCAACATAATTACGTTGCTTTTCATCCACACCGAGAATGATGTGATGATGAAAAAAAAAAAATAACTAAAAAAAAAACAAAAATTACCGTAAAGAAATTTGTTGTGTATAAAAAAAAAGGACGAATGAGTCGGCAAGTTGACAAAGAAACATGTGTCTCAAATTTTATAGGGACAACGAAACACACATTCACACAATATACATATATGAATTAACAACTGGACAAGTTTTTGGAAATATATATAAAGAAACCATAAGTTCAGAATATTGAAACTAATGATACCGATGGCTAATGATGATGAATTGCGACCACCAGGATCTCAAAAAAAAAAAAACAATAATAACAACAACAACAACAACAATAATCTTTTGTATATAAATGAAAAAAAAAAAAATGATAATAATAAATTTATAAAAAAGTCTTAAACAATTCAATTCCAGTTAAAACAAATTAAAAAAAAAAAAAAAAAAATTATAACAGTATATTACACAAACTTTCCAAATTGTTGGGGTAAAAAAAAAAAGAATTAATACAGTAGAATATAAAAAGATAATCTTTTGGATATACACCTGAACGATGACGAGGACGAATTGAGTTAATTATCAAGGTGAATATATAAAACATTCTTCATGGATTTCCAATAACAGGACGAGCTTCTAATTATACCAAGAATACGAAGGTTCAAGTAAATGAAAAAATAAATAAAATATAAAAAACCAATTCTCAATGATACAGGTAGTATAGGCGCATATATATATATTAAAGTACAAAAATTTGTTGGCAATGTGAAGAAAAGAGAGTCAGGTTCTTTGAAGATGTCTGAGGTTGAACGAATTGGATCCGATAATAAAATGTTAAAGGGTGAACGAACGAGTGAACGAATGAAAAAATAAATATAAAAAAAAAGGTATAAGAGCCAAATGACGATGAGAAAAAATAAGATGAACCTTTTGTTGTTGAGAAAAAAAATATAGCCAATGTTATTTTTGATAAGCTAGTCATTCTCCAGTTTCATCCAATCAAGTGCTTATTAAACAATTCAACTAAATTACGTAATTCAAGTTTGTCACATAATAGCTGTCAAGTAAATAATAATAATAAGAAAACAATTGAATAAATACTTATCAAATTTCATTGACATTATTTTTTAATTACAATAAAATGATGATAAAATTGATTAAAGTATTATTAACTAGAATTATATATCTAATTGACAATTTAATTTACTTTTTTTATTTTTTATTTGCAGTATTGCCCACACAAATTATCGATATAAGATATTTTATTTATTTTATTTATGTTTGTGTGTGTTGGTTTATATCAAAGACTGGTGTGGCCATCATCAGACTCAAAGTCTCCAGCAAATGTGAACGCGCGAGGATCCGCAGTGGCATCTCCCGCAGTGAAGCTGATTGCCTCCTCATTTTGTCAGCTTATTGCCTTCCACGTCAATTTGTCATTTTGTTTGTACGTGTTTTTTTCTTTTTTTTTACTCCTTTTTCTTTTTTTTTTTCTTTACATGTATCCATATAAATATATATATGTTTATGTACTCAACTGAGAGAACCACTTGATGGTACTAAAACTCAGTACAGATGGCCAATGTATATACCATATATTAGACCGGTACTAAAATTTCATCTATCTCAACATTGTGCAATATATTTTCCAACAAAATGAGCCCTCTGTACTAACTTTCTACCCTCCTCATCCCTCCGTGGTTCCCTCCAGACTCCCCCTTTTTTTTTATACCACCCTGGGTTTATATCCAACGCGTTTGACCAGCGAAATTGCTTCCGACATTTTATCGCGTATACCACATGGAATTACCTTCAACTCTCGTGAAATTTTCATCTACCAAAAACCAGCCATATAAAAAAAAATATATACCAATCGACTGTAAAGTAAATACACTTGACAAATAAATAATTCAATGTCAAGTTTTCTTTATTTAAACTAAAATAATAAAAAATTTTAAAATATAATTAACAAATAAAATACAAAGTCATCAATGACTCGTCATCTTGAAATTGTTGATTTATAATTAAAATTTAATTTAACTTAAAAATTATTAAGTTTTGTTGAATTAAAATTAGTTTTTTTTTTTAATTTTGTCAAATGGATCGATGGAGTCAGTGGCGGTATTTTTGATAAAATCACAAAATCAAAAAACCATACAAAAAAATAATATAACATATGCAAGTATTTTTTTTCTTTCGGTGTACATATGTATAGATGACAGTGGGACATGGGTCATTTAGTTACGCAGTATATATTTTTTTTTTTTTTAAATGGGTATCGAAAATTTCTCATGGAGTAAAATTTTATACATAAAATGTATAGAATCTTTAGCACTCGCGAGAGAAATGATTGTCCAAGTTGGTTCAAGTTAAAAGATTGCAGCTTTCCTGAACTAATTGGATGACTGAATGGAATGATGGAGTCAAACGATCTTTTTAGGGTGGTTAAAGAATGAGAGGGAGGAGTGGGCCACCATAGCGGCATCTTGTGTTGTGTTACATTCACAGAGCAAAAGTGTTCGCGCGCACATAAAGGATGTGTCGCTCAAGGGATACATATATTTTTTTTTTTTTATTTTTTTTTCTTTCATTTTGTTGTGATGTGTGTCGGCATCGTTTCCTGATTTGTTACACGCAGAAACATTCTTCTTTTGCCGCGAGAATTGAATATATATAAATTTTTATTTTTTTTTATTTTATTTTTTTCAGTGGGGTCTGGATGCGCCTTGCTTTCTACTACCTGTTCACGCTTGACCCGGGTTAAATCGGTCAATAGCATAACCAATACCACATTTAAAACGATCGAATATCAAAAAAAAAAATTTTAAAAATAATAAACAAAAAAAATACTAGATTCAATAAAAATTTGACATTCTATAGATATTTAAACGCGGTAGGTCTTTCTGATGTTAACAACAAATGAAAAAAAAAATGAATGAATAAAATAAAATTAGAAATAATGATAAAAATTCTAAAATAGATTTTATTTTTTTTTTTCTTGACAAATGTTTAGCTTCGATCGAGGAAAATTGTTAATAACTTTTAGTCGTTGAATTTACGAGTTTAAAATAAAAATAGTTTACAAAGACATTGCCAAGGTTAAAATTATCGGTTGCAATAACGTTTTTGCAATTACTTTTTGCAACTATCCAGAGAGTTTTACACAGTTTTATAATTGTGTGTAGAGAAACTGTTAGTTGGTTGGTTGGTTCACTGTACCAAAGAGATGGAAAAACAAATACTATTTGTTTTTTTTTTTTCCTATTTCTTTTTGTTTAAAGTATTTTGTAGAATAGTATATATATATATTTGTGTTTCTATTGTAGTTTCTCAGGACAACCGGATTTATTTTACCCAAGTGTGCATGGTATGTCGTACTGCTAGGCAGTTGTTGCCAAATTCTTTAATAAAGTTTTGTTTGTGCATTTGGTATTTTAGAATTGAATATATATATATACAAATTTTTCGGTAACATTTAAATCATTGCACGATTTTTATACTTTTTATCAAGAACCTTTTTGTGTATGGAAAAATAAAAAAATCATAAAAATCCAAAGGGTAAATATTTATTTAAAAAATTTACCATATTTACTAGAATAATTTTGATATTTTCACATGGATTTTGAAATAATTTAATACGTGATTTGATGGCTGCATTTTAGGTATACATATATTTTTTTTTAAACTAGAATAAATGTGACTGAGTACGGTTATCAAAAGGCAAAAAAAAAAAAAAAATAGTATATGCTAATGGATATCCAACATCACCGACATCATTTTCAAAGGAAAAAATTTCTTCCAATAAAGCCAAATGCACGCACGAGTCCACTCAACGACATTTTCTATGATTCTTGAGTCAAAGCATACACAAAATTTTCAAGTGCGGTTACATTTCATGTTCAACAGACCGCCTATCCACTTGAAAATTTTATCAAGAGTTATCAAAAGCCACTTTTACTATATGCCCACATATGGTCAATCAGAAGCATGCCAAACATAAGACTAATGATTTTTTTTTTTTTCAAATTTTTTCAAGTTCTTTTTAAAGCAACTCAAGGGTACTAACAAAAAGAAAAATTAAATTAACTAAATAAGTACATTGAAAGGTAAATTTAATTAAAAAAAAAAAAAACAATATTTAATATTATTCAAAAGCTATTTTTTTATAAATCATCTTCAAAATTTAAATATTCATTCAAATTAAAAATTTTGATATTAAAAATATTTTAATTTAATAGAAAAATATTTTAAAATTTTTATAAAGATAAAATATATATTTAAATTCCTCATGTATGTCTAGGATAAAGCATCATGGATCATCGCTTTTCACAAGACGACATATTTGTTTGCAAATTGAATTTTTCTCTCTGTGTTTGGATTCACTTTGCTTGCTTCATACATCTTTTTATCCATACACCATATTCACAAGAATATATCAGCACCCAAGAACATTCGCTTTATCTTTTTTTATTATTTTTTTGCATTATAAATTCAGCTATAAGATGCACAATTCAAAGATTGTCATCGTCATTGAAAATACGCGTAATGTATATACGTGTAGTACAATAAGTACAATATATATATACCTGTATGTACAACCTGAGGCAGCAAAATATGTATTTTTTTTTTATTTTATTTTTGATACGGAACAAACCTATTTTCTTGTTTATCGCGTTTACTCAAGAAAAGCGTGAATGAAGTCTCTGAAAAGTGTATGTCTTGTATATAGCAAAGTACTTTAACCACCATCACACAGTGTATATTATGTGAAATATGTGTGAATACATTTTCAAATACACACATACCAACATCATTTATTTATTTATTTTTCATGTTTATATACACTTTTATGTATCCTTTTATGGATCTTTATTCGGTTGTTTTGTCAACACAATATTACGAGTGTGTTTACTTGTGCTGTACATATACACTTGTGTGTATATTTTCTTTTACAATGTGTTTACTTAACTTTTAAGCTTATAGATGTTAAATATTGTGGCGCCTTTGACCAGTTATTTTTTTATCAAAAGATGATACGCATTTGTGGAATAAAAAAAAAATCGTGTTAGGTGCGGTTTAATTTAATTATAACATGCTTACTTATTTTTTATTTTTTTTTTTTCCAGCAGCATTAAAGACAAAATTAACTTGTAAACGTCAATTGAAGTAATTTTTTTTTTAAATAAATAAAAATATACTTTTTAATGATTTTTTTTGCTAACATGAAATTAATGATAAAGCTTTTATTTTTCATTATATTATAACAAATATAGATGAAAAATTTAATAGGGATTTATCAATGACATTCGATTTCCGGAATTTTAATTAATTGATTTTTTAAATTAATCAATTTTATTATGTTTATACAATTTTTTGAAGCAGAAATTGACTTGTAAATGTCAATAAAATTGTTCTATTTATTTATTGAAAATAACTGTAATCTTTTTTATTTACTTTTTTTTTTTAAATAAATTTATTTTTTATTTAAATCTGAAAAAAACTAATGATTATTTTATTTCGAAAAATAGAGATTGAGAATTTAATTAGGAATTTATACTATATTGACATTTCATTTCCTGAATGAATTTACTGATTTTTTTAAATTACAAGTTGAATGAAAAAAAAAAAAAAAAACCTTCGAATGACTCGACATGTGTATTCTTTGTGGGTCCTTTTTTTATTATTTATTTCATTGTATATTATTTTTTTTAATTTAATTTATATTTTTTTTCATTTTGACTATTCCTCTCCTTTTATATTATTACAATAGTTGTTCTATAGGGAAATTGGCAAAGATTCCCCTGGTGGCAATGCCGCGTATATAACGTCAATAGCAGGAGGTCGATACTTTTTAATATCATTCGAGCGTAGCAAAGATGTTGGGATACCTTATGGGCATATGGCCCGTTTTACCCTGTATAAAGTCTTTCCATTAAATATAATAGAGAATTTTTTTTTATATCATATGATTATTATTTTATTTCTATGAATAAAAATAGAAAAGAAAAAGAACAGCCAATCTTGGTTCATAGTGATGATATTTGTCACCTGTCTATATGAAAAGTGAAGTGCTGGTGCGATTCAACAACACACGCCCTACCAAATTTTCATTCATATTTTTTTTTTTATTTTTTTTTTTTTATGTACATGCATGTGTGGTCTATATGCATCTGGCAGTCACGCTCAGCGAAATAACGAAATTATATTTTTCAAGTCAAGAATATATTTTTGGCTTTTGTATATGTGTATCGAACAAAATGAATATCAAGAAGAAGAAGTGTGTGGCCATGTCATCATTTAACTGATGTACATATTAAAATCGTTTTGAAATTTTTGTATACAAATGCATTTGAAAATTATATAAATATATCGCTATTGATAGCCTTAATAAAAATCCCACGTTAAAAATATTTCTCGCGACAAAAGTCCCAGCCAGTTATCAATTATTTCAACAGCGATTTAAAATAACTCGATGATTATTTTCATTTAGACAAATATTAATTATCAATTTGTCATTAATTATTTATTTGATCTGTTTTAATAGAATGTATTTTTATTTATGTCAAAAAATAATAATTTAATTTTAAACTTTTGCTATTTTCAAACGATTTATATTTAAAAGTTTTGTCCGGAAATAATATCAGAGAATAGATTTTGATGTGTCATCACATACTCACTTGACACATATTCCCTGAGATGCATCATGATTTTTTATTTTAAAAATTTATTCTCTTTTGGATCTTCATCGTATTAAATATAATCGAATGGCAACAATGTTTCCTCATCGTCAAATCCCATCATCTTAAACTCACCCTCGCATAATTTCCAATTTCCGTTTAACAATATATACATCTATGCATGGTATTTTAAATATATATATATTTTTTTTATATATTTAAAACAAAAACTCGAGACAAAAATAAACAAGATCACTCAAAGCTTTTTGATCGATGGGTCATTCGTTTTTTTATTTTTTTTTTTCTTTCAAGATGAGTGTGTCTAAAACGGAAAATAAAAGACTTGCCAGAATTAATCTGACCCGGATCAACAGGGTTGATCCACTCAACTGGTATTTTTTTTTTTTGATAATGTAAGTGCATGTGTGTGTAGATATGTCCATATAGTTTGAAGCTTGTATGATAGCTATACAACTTTATTTTTTTTTCTCAAGCTTTAGATTTTTTTTTCATTCTATAATAATCGTGTTAGAAAATCCAAAACACTTGATGGGCTACATCTCGAACCAACCAACCTCGTCATTCTCGTTTTCTACCTCAACGCTTTTTCCTGTATAATAATCGATTTTAAACATAAAATATATACATAAAGCCGACATGAGAGACTCACAAGAAGACAACACACTATAAAATTTTCTTGATATTATATAAAGTGAGCTTTTCATTAAACCTGAATAATTAATATGTAAAGCTCAACAATTTCCAAGACAATGTGTTTATTCCAAAAGAAAAAAAAAGCAGCTCATACAATGTTCAAAGAATTTGAATAGAAAAAAAAAAACATCATTGCGATATTTTAATTAAATTTTTTCGATGCGATAATATACAAAAATGGCTTTACTTTTTCGATTAAATTTTGCACAGATAATTTACTCAGGTATACAGTAATTTTATATATAAATTTTGTTTTATATATACACCAAAAAACATTAGTGTTTTATTTATTTAGCAAAGTTAACTTTTATCCAAGCTCCATTTACCCTCCAGACGATTTGCTTCCGACGACAAGCAACAAATGCCTCTCGTTTTGTAAAATTGCGAGAACAATACATCTACAGATAGAAAATTTTCTCAACCCTCAATAAAACCACCTCTTTTACCACCCCAATTTCTTGGGTAAATATTTATTTTATCTCACAAAGTGTTGATTTTATTCTTTGTCTCATTTTTATGATATTAATTTTTTATTTTTTATTTTTTTTTAACAAGAATAAATGTGTGATAAAAATATAAATAAAATCTATATATATTCTTTTTGATAATGCAAAACACGTTTAAAAATTTAATTATAAAGTAAATTTTATATTTAATATTTTATTTTATATATTTTTGATGTTGAATATAATAAAGTTGAAAAAAAATTATGTACGTTTTATATGCTTGACACATTGTTTGTTAATTTCATTGAAGTTAAATTCAATGAAACGTTGACTAACTTATCCCTTTTGCGGATTCTATGAAACAATAGCCCCGAGGAAATCTTTTTGTCCCTTTGACACAAAACACTGTTGTTAAACTTTACAAAGCTTTATCAAAATAAAAAAATAAAACAATTAAACAACACAAAATTAAATATATATATTATAAATATAAATATTTTTTGATTACACTGATTAACATGGCTGTTATAAATATGAAAAAAAAAAATTTATTATTAATTTATTATATTATTATATGATAAATTATATAACAGCCTGTAGTTGGTCGTGCATACAAAAATCACATCTTGATTTACTTATGGTTTATTCAAGAGATGAAAAAAAAATAAAATTATCCAGTGGTTGTATTAGTTGACTAGTTGCGGACTTTGTGCAATATATATACATACAGACACAAAAATTTGAAGTTGAAGCTAGTGAAAGGCAATATATAGATATATATATTATTATATATAACTTTGATGTAGAGACTCGGCGTACATCGCATGAAAGGGTTGAAAATAAAATATATATATTTTGAATTCGTATCACGTACATCACAGAAGGATGGTACGAGTTGAGGAAAAAAAGAGGAAAAATAAAAAAGATGATGATGATAATAATAATAAAGACAAAAATAAAATAAAAAAAAAAAAGGTATACATAGATATGGATTTTACGAAAAAGGGGAGAGTTGAGGGGGTTGGTGGGTGGTGGTGGTTTTGTAGGAGATACAGTTTTCAACGTATCAAAGAACGCTCTTTGCTGAGACTGCGATGTGTGTGCTTGGTAGTCTGTCCCAGCCAGACTTTTGCGATAAAGAAAAGGAAGTGCCGCTGGGCATGTGCTAAAGGCCCCCTCAGTTATTGCGCGTCACGTTATGAAATTTGCTAAATGTATATATATATAAAACATACATTCAGCAAAGAAATATATAAAATCGAATGGGTGGTAAAGGGGGTAGAAATAACTGCAGCTTTATTTCTACACATGTCTTCTCTATTCGCCTTTTGATAGATACATTACCTTCGAAAGTTCGAAACATCGAAACTCCTGCGCTATCATATTACTGTTTTCTTATTTATTTTTTTATATATAAATTTTTTATTTTATTTCATTTTTTAAAATGCGCAAACATTTTTTTTTTTTTTTTCGTTTTTGCGTCAGTGAAAAAATGGCTGATTCTAGAGACAGCACGAATATTCTTTTCATTACAAATAAAAGATGAATAAAAGTATCGCATAAGCGAAAAAATACTTCTTACCTTCTGGCATATTGCCCACAGTGAACTGCTGCCCAGAGCACAAACGCCTAGGATTATTTCTTTGAAATTTTCTTTTCTCTTCAATTTTTTTTTTTTTCTACTTGCTGCTGCTGCTTCCTTCCGTAGATTTTTTTTATTTTTTTTCATCGTATTTTTTGCCATCTTCGTCAGCTTCTTCTTATATTCTCAAGAGCGATGAGCTATCATTCCTCTGGATGGCACAGGCGAAACTGATGAAAAAAAATAAAAAAAATAACAAAACAAATTAAATAATGATCATTAAAAATATTGTCTGACACTGTTGTCTCATTATTATAAATTTTTGACACGTTGCTTTGATTGTTTCTAATAAACCCAAGAGATTTTATTTATTTATTTTTTAATAGTCTTGGCAATTTTAAATTTACATTCATCATCAGAGAGTCAGAGACTTTATTTGGCTGGGTTTTTTTTTTTTTTTTTTTGTGTTAGAGAATGGATCATAAATTGTTGCTGAAAATTCTTGTCTGATCATAAAATTTTGTTAACTTTTTCAGAGGGTTTGGGATAATGGCCCGCGAAGCTTTCGAAAATTTATACTGCTTTGAATTTTATACGGATGAATTACGCAGGAATCGTTTTTTTGTTGTAAAGTTTTTTTTTTTTTTCCTCCCAAAAATATGATATTGTTTTTCCTAATTTTTTGGCTTTGTAATTTTTTTTTTCCGACAATTCAACAGGCTAAATAAATTTGCCAAACTAATATATATTATTATTATGATGCTCTAATGAAAACATATCATGTTGCTAAAGAATTTTTTTGTTAAACTTAATACCAGATGACTTTATGACAAGTTTCGGTGAAATAATAATGCAGGATGTAGAGGTTTAAATGACACAAAATAGAATATAGTTTTCAACAGTGACATCGACCTTGAATTGATCCAGGTATACTAGATTTTATTACAAACAGAAAAAAAAAGAGGGGAATGGCGTTTATAGGCACTGTGGGAATCCTCCCTTTAGGCATTAAAGGGCAACAATAGATTTGAGAAAAAAAAAAAAAAATAAATTCAAAAAAAAGGAATGAGTAAGTAAGAGAGGAGTGAAATAATAAAAAAGAAAAGAAAATATAGAAGATCGAGAAAGTATTATATATTAGACAAGACTCAGAGAATTTCAATGTTGGAAAAAAAAACGAAAAATCAGTGGGCTTGAGTGGCCGCAAACAAAAATACAAAGAACCCAAAAATATGTCAAACCGGCCAGTCCTCCCTAGTGACAATACACTTGGGTACACTTGGATTCTCAATGCCATAGGGTGNGGAAGAGCATTAAAAAAAAAAAAAAAAAATATATATATATATCTTTACAGACAATTTTTCTATTTTCTTTACCTCTAACGCTTTCGACGCTTCTTTCGAGTGTCGCATCCCGCCCATTTTGGCTATTTACGATACGCATTCAACATTCATATTTATAAATAGAATAAATTATTATCTATTTTTAAATATAAAAAAAAAAATTATTTATTATAGAAAAATTTAAAAATTTATGACATGTATATAAAGTTTAAATTTCTCGCTTGATTATAAATAATTATAAATAAATAAACATTTAAATATAAATATTTAAATAGCTGTAAAGAAAAATAATAAAACTATTTTTTAAGATTTATAAATATATTATACATTTCACTCTCTAAATTTTTAAATTTTCCCCTAAAAAAATAAATAAAATATAAATATTGAAAGCAGGATAATAAAAAAAAAAAAAGAAAATAGAGAAAAAAAAAAAAAAGACATCAGATTTGAATGAAGGGAATGATCTTGATAAAAAATCCTTCGAATTGATATTATCTTGGTATGTCTTAAGATTTTGCGATATGATGACAGAGAGTGCACATGCTCATCTAGCATTGTTATTGAACTATTGTTAGGAAAACTATACCACAAATATTCACAATCTGGTAAACCATTTCATCAAAAATACATACAACATACTGAGAGAGAAAGGGAGAGAGAGAAAAAGAGAGTATGAGTATTAGTTTCATGCACGTATGGATCTTAATGACAACGGTAATATTTTCATGCTCCTATTCCCACTGAAACACCGCGGGCTAGATTCAAATCATTCAAATCACATACAAAATTCTTATCTACAGTAAATAGCCATTTATTTTCTCCATATACGAATATACTCTAGGATTACTCATTTTTGTTATCAATGTAATTTTAAGATCATCATATTGATATGAATTTATTTTTTTTTCTTTAAATAATAATCGTAAAATTCATCCTCACATTCATCCATATAAGCTAATCCCCTCTCATTCAAATGACTTTTTAAATTATTCAAATTATATTTTATTTTACGATCATAAATTGTAACTATTGAAAATTTTTTAAATATAAATTTGAAAAGAATAAATATTTGTTTTTAAAACTGGTTTATTATTTTTATTTTTATTTTTAAACCAAAAAAGGAGGTCAATAGCGAACTCTAGTGATGGATCATTCAAGTTTTAATTTTTTCCGATATATCATTATGATCTATTTCTGTTTTATCATGTGTCAGTAATAAAGCATCGATCGATATAAAGTTTTAGCTACAAATTTAATTGATGAATATGGTAAAATCATTTGGGAGACAAAAATTAAACATTTAGTTTTAATTATAGTGTTAATATAGCTAAAACAACAAACAGGAAAAATAAAAATACAAAAAGACATTGAGAAAGACAGAGTATGTATGAGAGAAAACAAAGCTGGACATTTCTTTTTCCCAAGAGAACGGTGATTTACACTGAAAGCGTCACACATTTACCAACAATAAGTAATGAAGATTAGTGATAAAACCCATAATTCTCAATGAAAACTAAAATCCATAAACAGGCTATTGACCTGTTTATAATATCATTCAATTAATAACTGTCAATTTTTCAAATTTTAATATCATAATTTCAAATAATATATAACTCGAACAATTATACATAATAAACAACATTTCAATTATCATAAATGTCATGTTAAAATTATGAATAATAATAAATTCAGTAAAATAATAACATGATGAAAATTCATATAGCTTTTCCATTGATTTCAAATAAATTAATAATCAAGATAGAATATTTCAACGGTTAAATAAATGACTGTATAGATGAGTACAATTGTTAATTGACTATTTAATTAAAATATATATATAGAGAGATAGGACAAGAGTAGAGAGTAGTATGATTATAAACAGTAGTAACGTTAACGAGAAATAGGTGTGTGGTTATATATATACAACTGGACTAGAACCATCGCGTATTACAATGACTGAACAAGCTGGACATAATATACCTGTGGTAAAAGCAAATACAAATTTACATTGTGTCTCTTTCTATGTTGTACATTTTCTCTGTTAATAATTTGCCATATTGCCCAGAGTCATATAGATGGCTTTGAGAGAGAGAGAGAAAAAAAGAGAGAGAGAGTGTATATAAGCTACAAATGAATCACACACAATTCATCTGAATAACGATTTTCATGAAGGCATAAATAAGACCGGCTGGTTAATAATCTTATTTAGCTAACGGAGTAATTGCAATTTGCTTAAATCTCGCGCAACCCCTATTCAAACAGGCACAGGGTGTTGGTTGGTTATGATATATATATACATATTATATAAGCAACCAACCAAGCAACCAACTTACCTATCCACCAACTCAACACAACTTTATACTCTCGACCCTTTTGGACAACCATATATATATATTTCGATACACGTGCCTGCTTACAAACCTTGCGAAATCTCTCTCTCTCTCTCTTGTTCTGGCCTGAGGGCGATTAATGAATTTATGGAAGCTTGTTGGTAGCTAACCTTCCCTTATACTGCTTCTGGATTCGAAGCCTCTGGGCTATAAACAAGACTTGAAAAGCCGTGAATCTAACCACTGGTTTTGGTAATGCGTATACTCGGACTTTGCAGTAGTATAGGTCAACGTATGTGCCAACGCGTTTGTCTAAATAAAAAAAGAAACAAACCATATACTTGTGCTTGTTTTTTATGTGCAATTATTATTCATTTTTTTTTTACCCTTTTAAATATTAAAGAGGCTCAATACACGTGAGATATTTATGTGGGTTATGTAGAGTCAAAATGATGGACATATAGACAGACAAACAGACAGACAACTATTATAGTTAAAACATCAGTTGGCTTTTAAAGTTTATCATTACTTATTTTATACCTGAAAGCCAAGTGACAACGACCTCTATTTATTCACAATGTTTTGTATCCGACAACTGTGTTTCATAATATACACAATGGATTTAACTGATGGGCACTTGGATTTAGACAATCCTTATACACTTTATAGAAGCTTTATATATTAGCCAGTATATAATGTCAGGTAAATGACATTATAAAAAAATAAAAAATACAATTATCTTTGTTGCAAGCTTTAAAGATTGATTGTTATTTTTTAATCTTTTTTACATTTAAATTGTATTGATAATTAATTTGTTTTTTTTTTTTGCAGAAAAGTTAAAAAATATTTAAATTTATTATTAGATATAGTTTATTTGTAAATGAGATAAGATAATACACACACACACACATACCCATGACACGAGTCAATATTTTTTCTAACTCGTTAAAAGATAAATCGATTTAGCTTCTATGGAAAATTGTGATTTTTATCAGATTTTTTTTATCACTTTATGTATTTTTTTTTTTTATTTTATTTTTTTTTTCCGTTGTTACTTTTATATATAACATACCTTCCGGAATAAAACATGTTTTGTTAATCTCCTCGATAATGGAATAAGTGAGAGCAAAAAAAAAATAAAAATAAATCGATGAATAGAAAAAAAAANATAAAAAAAAAAAAAAAAAAAAAAAAAAAAGTATTCAGTATTCGTTATCAGTTATTTTTAATAAATATTTTAAAAAAAAATATAGTTTATGAAAAAAATAAATAAATAACAAGATTTTAAAAAGTAATTTCCGATGACCTAACTATTTTGTGAGTTCAATTTGTACAAGCTAAATTAAGTGGCAATTAGTGATTCAACCGAGCTCATACAGCGGTGTAAAATTAGTAAAATACTAAAATCACCTTTCAAAAAACAAAAAAAAAAATAATAATATAAAATTTAAAAAACCAATTATATCATACTTTTATAAATGCCATTTTTTTTTTTTTTCAAAAACCACTTTTCCACTCTGGTTTTTTAATAAACAATTCGATTGGGGGTCAGTATATGCTTGGAAAAATAAATTAAAAATTGAACAGTGCACGAACAAACCACAAGAGTAAAAAAAATAAAAAAATAAATAAAAATAAAAATAAACCAAAGATAAAATAAAATATAAAAAATTGCAAAAACGTGCTTTAGTGTATTTTAAATGAGAACGTAAATAACATATATACTGTGACGTGTTTTATTTTATTATTATTATCATTATTAGTTGTTGTTTTTTTTTTTATTATTTAAACGTCATGCACGTGCGTGTGTCTCCCATGTCAAGAGGGAATACTGAAATAGAAGAATGAAATAGCAAAAAAAAAAAAGGATAAAAGCTCTGGAATTGTAAAACCCCTGGGCTCAACAATATATAGCCGATTGTTGTAGTATAAAATATGTGTGGCTAAAGGGATATCGATTTTGCAAAAGCAAATTGTGTCAATGTGGTTTATGCAAAGTTGTACTGGTAGCCTATCGTATTTGGCAAGTCAACAATTCAACTAAACTCAACACCACGAGAAAAAAGCTTTTTATTTTTTTATTTTTCTATTCAAAAATTTGTCCAGAGTTTTTTGGGAAAATTTTTCCACATGTTCTTTTTCAAATAGTTTATCTATATTTATTTTATTTTTTCAAACTTTTATATTTAGTGAATTGGATTTACAAATAACCCCAGGCGTTTGGATAGAAACAAATTTTCTTTGTTTCTATTATTTGTATGTTTTATCTCAATTTGGAAAATTTACTTTATTTATTTTTTTTATATCTGTATATATACATTCTGTCGTATTATCACAGAGCTTTTTGGATCTTTTTGTTATTTTTTTTTTTTTCCTAACAGTGGTCACGGAGGAGTCCACTATCTTTCTGTCGACTTGTCTCGTAGGATTNTTTTTTTTTTTTTTTATTTTTCCAAGTACTTTGTGGATCTTTTCTAGACAAAGAAACTATTAAAGCTCATTCTCTACAAACTGGCGTTTATCCAACGAGTGAGATTATTTTTCTATTCACTGATTAAAGAGCTTGTCAGTTTGTTTCGTTTAATATCTTACCAAGATCTTATATATATTATTATAATAATATATAAAAGACAATGGTCTATATTTTTTATTTTTCATGCTTAAACATATATTTGTTTGTATTATATTCTTGACATTATCATTTTATTATTTTTAATAGTTAATTTTCGTATTTAATTTTATTATCCTTTTTTTTCTTTTGTTAATTTTATGTTGTTATAGTTTTTAGTTTGTGTGTGTACATTAATGAATCACTTGACATGACTATCTTTGTTGTGTAATAACTTTTAACGTGACATGTATTGTATATAAAATGTAATCAATAAATGGGTGGTAGTCGCAAGGTATCCATTGGATATCGTGATAGTACAAACTGTTTACTTCGAAGTCACGTTGATTAAAATGCAAGGCGCGCCAAGCCGTGAAATGAAAAAGCAACAGCACGAGCGAATTGCCATTGGCTTTTTCCTTCATCTTGGTCTATTTTCTTTTTCTCCAAAAAAAATATAATCATATATATCGTATTTTTAACTTTTCGTTAAAGTCGTTTTACCTCGCTTGACTCTAATTTTTTTCTTTTCTCTCTGTATGTGTATTGCTGGTTTATTTTTTTTTTCTAAACTAAGAAACATTATTTGGATTAAGCAGTAAAAAAAGTGGCAAAAACAAACTTGTGTTTCAATTGAAATTTTATTCACTATGAAATAAGCAAAAGAAATAAAAATAAAGCCAACGATAAACGAAATTCAACTTAATAGAATTTTTTTTTTTTCAAGTATTATTTTATTCTATTAATATTATTATCATTATTAATATTAAATGTGTTTTTTTTTTTTCTTGAATATTAAACTTTTAAATAACTATAAGGATAAGTTTTTTAATTTTCTTTTTGTGTGTGTTTTTTTGGGAGTGAATGTATTGTGTCAAAATGAGAGTGTATCGAGTGAATAAAAAAATTAAGGAATAAAAAATGTAAAAGAAGAAATATTTGCTATGAAAATATTCATGGTGAATGACGATATGTATATTTTGACATGTTTTAGACGCTTGCGCTGTGATCGGACATGTAAACCCTTAATATATCATGTAGGTCACATCCTTCACGCTCGTTTAAACACTCAGTCACGTATTCCACACTTGTAAACAGTCTTCTGAAATAAAATTGATGTGACCTATAGATAAAACCAGGCATTTAAAAAAAAAAAAACATTTCAAATCGTCTATATAATTTCATGATAAACTCAATTTTATATCTGATAATCCAAACGAAAAAAATTATATCGATTGTAATTTATTAATAAAACATTAACCAGAATATTCATTAACAAAAAAATAATATTAATAATAAATTAATAATAATAACAATAATAATTATTGACAATTTTCAGCTGAATAATTTTTTAAATTTATGAAAATATTTCTATTTTTGTAAATAGCTTTCAACCGCTGTAATTAATGGAATGATTCCAAATTATTTATAAATAATTTTCTGATAAACTCAATTTATTGATAAAAATAATAATAATGCTGAATATTAATTTAAAATATTCAAAATATTTAGTTGAATAATTTTTTCAATTTTTGTAAAAAGTCTTGAACAGAAAAGTTTTGTAAAATAATAATAAAAAAGGGATTTTCATGAAAATTAAAAATCAAACTACAAAATATTAAAAAAATAATAACAATAATAATAATGATAAGCTAGAAAATTCGTCTTTTACATTTAAAAAAAATTTTTTTTATCATTGCACTCAACGAAGCAAACTGCCAATCGTGAAGAAAAAAATATCGATGCTAAAAAATTATATCTATATATCCATAAACAGTGAATTCAAGAGATCTCGTGCATATGAAAGACACTTTTCCCGTTGACTCGAAAACCCCAGACACCAAACATCTGAACCGTTATTTCAATTTTTATATTTTTTTTAATTTTTTTTTCTTTGCTATTTTCTTTGTTACGTCTGTCCTGGGTTAGAGTACAGGATCAGCATTCAGAAAACACGAATAGTTCAGTGAGTTGTATTTTCCAAAGTGCTTTTATTGAAAAAATAAAATTAAAAAAAAATAAAAAAAAGTAAAACAATATCGATGATGATGATAATAATACAGCCATACAGATAAATAAATATTGCACAATGTTTATTCTGATATAATTTAACGAAATTGAATATCAAAAAAATGAATGTTATTTTAAAAAATATACTTGGTATATCTGGATGATCAATCGGAGGGATTATTGATAGCTATTTTAATGCTACATGTAGACAGTGTGTGTGTTTGAAATGTTTTGATACTAAATCATTTACCAGATAAAATTCAAATATCAAGTAACACGTTATCTTGTGAGTATAAGTACTTGTGAGTAACATGTTTCAATCGAAATGTATACATTATATACATTGCATTTCTATACTCTTGGGTACAAAGTGATTCAGTATTCCAACTGTCAAATAGAAAATGAAATCAAAGTGAAGCACAGGGACTTGCCACTCCAGCCATTCCAATACATGGCAGACAAAAGAAAGAAGATACTAAATTGATTTTATATTTATTTTTTTTAAAAATACCCTATACCATTTTATTCTGTATTGATAAAATTAAATAAAATAAAAAAAAAACATCAACTTCTTCAATTGGTTTTTCGCCACATTTTGGAACATCGCCAGGCTACTATCAATGGGACATAAACTTAATTTCAAAATCCAATGCTATACCCGTGAAATTCAAGCCACAATTTTCATCATTATTTATAACGCATTATTTATAATGCAATCGCAATTCGATTGCCAATTTTTTCAATCATTTTTTCTACTAATTAAATCAATTTTTTTTTCTGTAATATTTTATTTAAAAAATTGATAATTTAAATTAGCAAAATTTATTATTAAATTAGCGTCAAGATTTTTTATGTCACTATTTAAATTTTTTATTTCAAATTAAATAATTAATTAGGTCATGTATTAATGATTTTAAAAAATTTTTAATTCTCTTTTTTTATGAACAGTGATGATAATTTGTTTAATAATTTATGGGAAAATATCTTTGTAGTATATAGGTATTTTCGTATGCTCTTTGCTAAGTGAAAAGCCCTTTGATCCTCTTGTTGATAATTAGGTAGGGTCTACTTTTACTCTCACTCGAAAACTTCAAGTTGAAATATATATAGTGTCGCTGATGATATACCTTTGCACATTCAGTCGAGGGTAAACTGTGATATACTTACTTTTGTATATATATGTATGTATATAAATATATAAACCCCCTTTCCCCTCACCTCCCCTCCTATACATGTATATATAATCCATTTTATATATAAATATGATATTTCACATTGAAAATTTTCATCTCTTTATCGCTTTTTATTCTTCCCTTATTTTTTATTTTTTACGTTTTTTACGTTTTTTAAATTTACCCCAGAGAACCATTAGTTGAGAAAATTGTAAAATATATTCTTTAATGGTAAGTAGACTGGTGTATATAAAAAGAAATAAAATTCGAAATAAAAATAAAGAAAAATATAATAAAAAAATATATTAAGAAAAATGGATTTAAAATAAAATATAAATATAATGAAAAAAAAAAAAATTTATTTAATTAGAAAATGAAGATTGAAAATTTTTAATTTGACAATTTTTTTAGGTTTTGTATTAATGAAATTAATTCAAATAAATTATTAAAAATAATAAGGAAATTTATTGAGAATTTTCATTAATTTTTTTCTGCAACAATTAATAAAACTATAAATTTTAAATTTAAATAATTTTTCAATTTTTAATTAACATATTTAAATAATAATAATAATATTTATAAAAATAAAAATATATTATTTTGAATTTTTAATTTCAAAAATTTTATTAATAAATATAATTAAAAATTTTTAATCTAAATAATTTTTCAAGCTCTTCAACTTGCATGGATAATTAAAAATAAGAAAAAAAAATATCAAATTACATTATTGACAAGATAAAAAAAAATAAAAAATATTTATTTAAAATGATTGCGGAAATGTTTTGAGACGATGTGATGTATAGTTTTCCTCTGACAATAAATATGAAAAAAAGGAAATAGTCATAAATATGGATGTATACTTGTTGGAAGGTATAGAGCATATGACATCGATTAAAGTACATTTGAAAATATCTTATCCGTAAGTTGTATAAAGAAGGGATAAAGGAGGACAGTCGCAACAGACATTGATATAATGACTCGAGCCATTGATAAACCGCGCCTTCATCGTTCGTATAATTTTAACATCTTGTATATATGAAAATTTAATTGTGCATGTTTATAAATTTATATATACCTTCATATATATAACTACACATATTTTGTTGTTTGTAAATTTACATAGAAATTATGCGACATTGCATTTTCGATCGAGACTAGTTTGTTTCATGTCATGCAATCTAGACTAAAAGGATTTTTCTCTGATAATATTATTTTTATTTATTCGTTTTTCGTTTGTTCAATGCTTTTTTTAAATTTTTTTGTATTTTTATTGTATTTTTTCACATTTGAAAAATGTTAGAATTGGTATACAGTGAAAATAAATCGAAAATAAATAAAAAATAAAACATTTAGAGAGACAAAAAAAAAATAAAAATCGGTCTAGAGTTCAATTTTAGGAATATAAATGTTGATTGATTTGTGAGTGTCACCGACAAATCAAACTCAAACATTTCTCTTTAGTTTTTTTGTTTTTTTTTTTCATATCGATGGACTGCATGAATATATTTCAATTTTATTTATAGAAATAACAGATTATTTTTTTTTTAAATAAAATAGATTGATATATGAAAAATAAAAATTTATACGATCAAATTATGAAAAGTAATTTTAATTTATTTGTTCTTTTTGTATTTGGGTATTTAATAATATTAAATGGAAATTATTTTATGAGTTTATTGAGGTTAAAGTTTTTTAAAATTTAAAAGAAAAAAAAAAAAAAGTTTTATTTATTACTGAAATTTTAAAACAAATCTAAACATTTTCACCATCATCATTTGCTTTTCAAAAAGTTTCACGTAAAGAGCTTTATTTTTTTATTAATTTTTTTATTATTATTTTTTAACAAGAATTTTTGAAAGAGGTGAAAGTGGCAGAATAGGTTCACGTTTACGAAACACCAGTAGTGAGTGTTTTGCAAGTTATGTAACTCTAATAATCATGAGAAACAAAAGTCACGGTCGATATTGCTAGCAAGTAGTTCTGAAAAAAAAATGAAAAATAAAAAAACAAATACAATACAACTAAATGAATAAAGAAATACTAAAAATCATAATGAAATTTTTCTATTTTTTTATTTATAAAAAAATGAAAAAGTATCTTGAAAGTTTCATAAAGTTTAATTTCAATTATATTTATTTATTTTTTTAAAATTCGCTACTTTTTACCAAAATTCATCATTAAAAAAATATTTCCAAGTATAAATTTCACGAAATTATTATTATAGTATTTAAACAACACTAAAATACAAGTGTCTTAAAAGTTTTAGAAATTAATTTCATTTATTTTTATTTTTTTTTTAATTTTATAATTTTTCATGACTTGCAGTTTATCGAAAAAATATTTCTACGTAAAATTTTCGCGAAATTATTTTCCTATTATTTAAAAAATACTCAATTACTACTACTCTGGAATTTTTAAAAGTTACCTTCAATTATTTGTATTTTTTTTTTTTTAGTTTTATATTTTTTTTTNTTTTTTTTTTTTTTTTGGTATATATATCCAAGTTAAAATTTAGCGAAAAAATAAATCCAATATTTGTCAATTACAAATTCTCAAGTAGTCTTGAAGAAAATTAAAAAAAAATAATAATAAACAACTAAATAAATAATGACTAAAAACCATAAAACCATTATCTACCAAAAAAAATAAAAAAATAAAAAAAGTTTAAAAACTAAATGAAAATGAAAAATTACATTCTATACAAATGATCCAAGCCAGAAGCAAATGGCCATCTGCCACCAATGGGTATAATATAATAATTTCTTCCGAATATAAAAGGCCAAAATTGCCAGAACAAAAAAAGTAATAAAAATAAAATATATACATTTTATAATAAAATAAAGACACAAAGCTGTCAGAATGATCAAAACTCATGTACATACTTATTTCATACCCACTAACTATATACATACACCCATTCAAAAAAAAAAAAAATATATATACTCTATTTGCAATTCCCTTGTGAACAACACACTGTTAAAAAATCAAAATAATTTATGAATATACGCATACCCCACTTGTGCCTCACCCTCTCGGCAAAAAGTCTCGCACGCCCATTCCATTATTGCCACTTTGGGAACACAAAATACATATATATATATATATAAATTCAGTCCCACGAGATATTTCGCGTGGACTTTTTCTCCAAAACTGTGAATGAGAGACAAAAAGAGAGTAAAAGCAAAAGCGAAAAGCAAAAAAAAACAAATTGAAAAAAGAAGAAAATGAAAAAAACAAATTTAGAAACAAAAAAAAAAAAAAAACGTAAAAAATTGAGGATTAGACTGTGTTAAGGAATATATCAGAGAGTGTGTTATAATGGGAGTAAGTGATGGAATAGGGGTTGATAAGCAAAAAGAATGATAAAATATATAAAAAAAATAAAAAAATACAATAGCAGTGAAATGTGAATATGTATACGTCAGTAGACACACATGCAAATGTGATATCAGGGTGACTGAGTTAGACTACTACCACGTGCTATATCCATTGGATTCATACAGAGGGGTTTCTTGTACATGAACGTGGTGTGTCTGGAAGGGTAGAGGGTAGTTGAAAGTATGGGGTTGACGGTATGCGCGATTCCCTGATGAGACACGCCCTACAGGTCGATACCGGAAAACCCAACGCATATATTTTACTTCATTTTCTCTTTATCCCTTATTTTTATCTTTTTTTTTTTTTTCGTTTTCTGTGTGCCCTCATCCACCGTCTGTCCTTCTTTAGAAATTTTTTTTTTTTT
>MKYW01000030.1:0-24366 GCA_015776835.1 Aphidius ervi | reverse complement strand
GAAAATAAAAATAAAATTATTAGTTGTATTATCAGCTTTGTTTTTTTTTAAATTGAAATATTGAGTTTGATGATATTGAATAGAGAAAAAAAAATTATTATATACTTTGGGGAGTTTTGTTTTTTTTTTTTTTCATGTTGAAAATGGTGAGATAGATCCTATTTCAGATGGCCAGGATGAGAATGTTATCGAATTTTAAAAAGAGCTCGAAAGTACACATCGCATATGATCCTCACGTGAGCTTCAATCCCCATGGCAAAAGCCTTTTTTCTTTTATTCTTTTACCTTTTTTTTTTTTTATTTCCAATATATACAGTTTGGTATTTTTATGAAAAGCATACATTGTATATTTATCAAAGCTTTTTTCACTGAATAGTGTAATCACGTGAAAGCGTTACGTAATCAAGTTATTGCCCATTCATAAATTTAATTTTTTTTCAAAATCACATTTCACATGCCTCACATTATTATATTATTTTTAATTTCCTATAAAATATATATTCATTTATTTACACGTTTTTTTTATACATGAAAAATTTTATTTTCCATTTTTTTTTTCACGCCTGACAAAGCCATGAAGTAGACAGAGTTTGTGGTATCCCATCAGAGAAAAAAAAATAAATAAAAGTTATTAATTACTTTGGAGACTCGAGGGTTGTGTATAAAAAAATTATTTTTTTTTTAAATTTTTTAATTTTTTTTCATACTCCAAAGTAAAAGTAATGAATAAAAAAGTTTCATGATAAATCATATTTTGTTTTTTCACATGAATTGAAAATTAACAAAACATTAATATAAATATTTCTTTTTTTTGTTATTATTTTCTTATTTGAATGATATTTTATAATTTAAAAGAAAATAAGTTTTTGTTTGTTTGAAATATGCTAATTGTTAACTTTTTCACGCTAAAGAGAATAAATTTAAAAATAAAAATAAAAAAAAAACATTTAAATATGGAAAATGGAAGATTTGTTGAGATGGAAAAACATAGTGACATTTTTTTTATTTTTTTTTTCTTCACGGTCATTTTAAAAGCTCTACAGAAAAATAAAACGTACATAAAAACGTGAAAATAAAAGTTACAAGCCTTGGGCTAGGCTTTCTTGAATTCCGAGTGGAAAAAAAATGAGGAAAAAAAAAGGGGGGTTGTTCGAGAGAAAACACCAGAAAGAAGAGTAAAAAGATTGGCTAACCCTTGAATAGTAGACGTGAGATGAAGAAACACACCGAAAAAAATAAAAAAAAAAAGGGAAAAAACTCTGAGTATTTTAATTACTCGAGCGGCAGAATGCGATTAAACAAAAAAAACAGAAAAGCAATGTAGCAAAACTAAGGAAGGACAAGGGATTCAACGATGTGGATAGAAACATTCAAAAGTCCTGTGGATTGTGAGACGTTTATTTCTCGCTTTTTCAAAATAACTTTTGTTTGTATATATGTATATATTTCGAAAGGAGCTTTAATACAAAACTCGGAAATAAAATAATAATAATTATTTAACATTTAAAAAAAAAAGGGTAAATAAAATTCACAAATATCTCAAGAAAATTGTGCAAAAATAAAATTAAAAAACCATTCAATACAATCTATTATCACTTGGCTTAAATAACAAATTAAAATAAACAAAAAAAAAAGGTTAAAAAAATATATAAAATAAATTCAGTCAGTTGTAAAATGAATAGAGAAAAAAAAAAATTGCAAAACAAAGAATGTACTACTATTGAAAAATCGAATTGCATTATTTTATTGTTTTCTTTTGTTTTATCTATTTTTTTCAATATCTTGTTCTCAAAAGTACATATATCAAAAAATTCCCCATCAATAAATAAGAAAATAAATAAATTAAAAAACATAAATAAATAAATAAAAAGATCTTTTAAAAAATAAAAATAGACATCAAACAATTGTATATCAATTTTTCCATCAAATAAAATACATATGAAATACAAGAAATAATATTTTTTTGGCAGGATCTAACAAAAGTAAACATATAAAAATAAAAAACAAACTTGGAAAAATATAAGATTTAAAAGAAAAAAAAGCTCTATATATACGTTGACATGTAGAATATACATTTACTGCACTGTTAAATTGGATTGTGGATGTATCCAAGCGAGCCAACTTCGAAGTCATGGATATATGCAACTCGAGGCTCGTTAGGCAAATTGAGCCGCACGTTGAGTACACAATAATGGTCTCAAAAAAAGGAGAAAAAAAAATATTCATACAAAAGAAATAAATAAAAAAATGAATATATAGACAAATAAAATAAAAAAAAAAAAAGATGAAAATTGTCAACGAGTAAAAGCAGCACACAACTCTGGTGAGTGAGCATACAACAGTAGTCGTCGAATTTGCACATAATCGACACTGGTCATAGGGGTCGTATCGCCCTTTTGTTCGTACTGAATATAAAGCTCGTTCGATTTTGTCCAGTAATACCAACACACACACACACATTATTATTATTATAAACTAGTATTAAATTTTGTCAATATATATAACAGTCATAGCCTATCGACAATTTGTTTCTATTCATTCTACTGTGTGCAAATGAATAAATATATTTTTTATAAATTTCATCTAAATTGTCAGAGCTTTTGGGGCTGCTGGCTGTCTCAAAGATTAGATATATATTCAGGATTAATTTGCTGGAGGGCATCAGTTGTCCGTCAACATAACTATCATTTTTCATCCGTTTGGAAATTTATTTATTTATACCACCCCTTAACTTGTGATATTCTTTTTTTTTCTTTTTACATATTTTTAAATGTATGGGTTTTTTTTTCTTTCAAGTATGAAGAAGGTATAAATATACATAACAATGACATTTCATATTTTTGTATATATTTATGCGAATTTTTTAGTTTTGTTGTTATTATTATTATTTTTTTTTTTTTAATAAAACCTACAGAATTTTTGTATGCGTAGATGGAGCCTTCTGAATTTTCAACTGTATTTATCTTTTTTTTTTTTTTTTACATATGATAAATTGTTTTCAAGCTTTTTTTTTTATTCATGTATTTTTTTTTTGTTGTAAAATGTTTTGATGAAATTTTGAAAAAATCAAAATGATAATAATAATAACAGAGGGGTGCGAAAAAACAGTGTAAAGTTAATCATTTTATGAAAAAATTTTCAAGAATATTATTTATATTTTAATTTTGATAAATCTGAAAAATTATTTTTTTTTAGGAATTTTAATATTTATAAAAAAAGATTATTTAATATTTTTCATATAGTAATCAGTGAAATTGAATTGAAAAAAAAATTTTGATAATACTTTTAAACTGGAAGTTAAAAAAAAAGTAAATAAAAATTTAATTTACTGATAATATGTAATTTTTTTTTCCATGAATTATTGCTGTTATTAGTAACGACATAAAGCTTTAAATAAAAAAAAAAGAGAATGCAATACATTTTATGAAAAGTTATATCTTGACCGAGTTTGATAAAAAGTTTCGTTGAAAAGTCCAATCGTGTGTAAGTGCTATTAGATGAGTTGCACTATCCAGTAGCAAGTTTTTAGATATCTTCTTTTTAAAAATGAACCATCACACAAGTGGGCAAAAAAGTGAAGCAATATAAAAAAATAAAAAACCCATAATGTATGTGAAAGTATATGTGTGGGTTTTCCCACATAAATGGTGCAATTACCAAAGCGCACTTGAACCATTATATATACACTTTCTGATAAATCTTTTGAGTCAGCTTGTGTATGTATTATATCTATTTGCCAGAAAAATAAAAAAATCACTGGCTTTTTTCCACAGAAATTCTTGTTCAAATTGCACATGAATTTATTTTTTTTTTTTTTTGNCTTGTTCAAATTGCACTTGAATTTATTTTTTTTTTTTTTTGTTATTTTATATTTTATTCCATTCCATCCAATTAAAGAAGAGAAAAAAAATTTTTATATAACCACCTAATTAATGGAGATTTAAAAAATAAAGTAAAGACCGGGTTTGTTTTTAAAAAATACAAAAAAAAAAAAGAGAAAAAAAGAAATCTATTCTCGTAAGTCTAGGAACGTCTTTTAGTGCCTTGAGGGGTTTAAGGGTTATATTCTAGATACAACCCCAAGGGGATAATTTAACGCCATTAAGAAATGAAAATAAAATGAGACTCGTTATGTCTCATTCTCATGTCTCTTAAAAAAAATTATAATACCATCCAAATGAGTCTTTCTTATATTCTTAAGAAACTAATCTACAAAAAAAACTTTTACTTAAAATTCATGGCAATATAAAGTGCGTTATATTACGTTCAAATTAAACTTAAATATAATTTTATTTATTATTTATTATTATTTATAAACTTGGTAAGGTTTTTTCAGCTTTTTTTCTGCTATTTTTTTTATGTTAAATTTTGAATTTTAATTTGCTTTACATGTGCATAAATATTGCTCTACACAAAAGCTTAATTATCCTAATATTGAAATTTGAATATTAATAATAAACCAACATTGTATAATGAATTTTAATTGTAGTTAAATTTGACCTACGTCATAATTTCATGGAGTTTTAAATTAACGAAATTTAATTTTCTGAAAACTTGGAAAATTTTGTTTAAATTTTGATTTAAAATAAATTTATTAAACAAACTGTATAAGACAGTTAAAACTAATAAACTTTTATTATTATAAAATACTTGAAATTCTCAACTTGTAATAATAATAATTTATATTCTCGTTAAAAAATATATAAATTAATATAAAGACTAATTTCTTTTTTTTTTTCACTTTCTTTGTAAAAAATAATTAGAGGGTTGTAATTGGCTCTTGTTTGATGACAAATAAATTTTTTCATCATAATAAAGTTGGATTATTTTATACAGAACAATTAAGACTTAATGAATAACTAAAAAATAAAAATTACTTTTCATCATAAAATATTTAAATATATAAAGAAGATATTATATAAAATTTAAAAAATATCTTGGCACAATATTACTATGGTTATATGTAGGTCGACTGAGTAAAAACCGCTGAAACAAGTTAAAAACTTTCTTCATCAAAGTGCCAAGCATGTTTTAGCATAATATTTTGCACGCACGGTAAGTTTATAGTTTTGGCATGTATGAAGATTGAGTTGGTATTAAACATATAGACTATAATAAGTCCAGTTAAATTTTCTTGAAACTTGTCTTTTAAAATATTTATAAACTCAAAGTTATCAGATATCCAATGTATTTTAAATATTTACAAGAAAAAAATAGATGAACTCTCAACGAATTATCATATGTCAAAAAGATTATTCAAAAATAAATCTTTAATATATTTTTGTTGAATGTATTTGGCATTTATTTGATTTTGAATAATTCAAAAATTTTTTTTAAAATAAATTTATACTTGTTTATGTTGTTCATGGAAATATATTCAAAATGTATTTAATAGTTTAGTTGCTTTAGAAGATAACCTGATCTTATTTAAACTAACTTAATTGTTAAATTATTTAAAGCCCTTGGGGCCATTGTAAAATAAGCAAAGACTTTGATGTATATATTAAACAATCTATAGTCAAAAGTAGAAAATTCATTTAAGTTAAACTTGACGTCATTGATGCAAAAGTGTATAAGTAAACACATTGCGCCAAGAAGTTTTTGCGTAAATTTTTGAAATACGATACATATTGTTAATGGACGCGGGACTAAAATTCCCCAAAGTAAACCACCACCTACTCAAAGTCTCCATTTACAACTGGCTTATAACCTTTTATTCTTTGTCTAGAAAATTTTTCTTCTCATATAACCATATTTGACCAAACTTTTTTAACAATTTTTTTCATTTTTTTTCCTAAAAATCTCTTACCACACAAGATACATTTTCTCTTGATAGAAAAAAAAAACAAAAAAATAAATAAATAAATAAAATAATATAAAGAAAAAACAAACAATCCAAAGATAAAAGTTTAAAAAAAAAAAAAAAAATATTTCAAGGTGTGGTGAATGTTGGATTATGTGAGAAAATCCGACAACAAGAGGGTTTAAATCTGCCAAGAGATTTTCACTATGTGCGTAAGGTCCTAATTAGGTCGAGAGAGAGATCTACAACATTTGAATATATATATCCACATTAAATTTAGCTGGTGGAAAAGCTTCAAGTAGAATGGCCAGTATGTACAAATGGATATAGAGACAGAGAGAGTGAGGCTAAAGGTGGTATACCCATAAGCGTAAACACTATATGTACCATAGACATATATACACTTGAATTACAAATATATTTTCAACATGAAGGAGCAAGAAAGATAGATGATATAACATGAGTGTGTTGATACACCAGAAGTGGTGCATAAAGTTGGACTTGAAGCTTTAATATCAATATACACATATTATATACAATACCAAGGTAAACTTAAATACAATGTAGACAAGTGTATTACATATATATATTATACATGTGAACATGTCAAGCTCTAAAGATCAAATTTATATACTAAACAAATATTAATTTGAAAATCAGTATTATATATACTCAGCTTATTGATAAACATATATAGACAATGCCAATTGGATTGCAATCAAAAGATCTCAATGGATTTTCAATTTACAGAAATTTAAATATATGTGATAAACAATTCGTGTGTTGATGTTGATGATATTGATGTGGTGGAAATGATGATAATCATTAGCGATATAGAAAGATGATTATAATTATTATTATGATGATGATAATAATAGCGATAATGATGATGATGATGATTATATAAAGAGAAGGACAAAGGGGACTAGCAAGCAATCATAGAGTTGAATCTTGAATGAAGAGATTGGAAAGTAGAGAGGTCGAAAGGGGGTGGCATAGATTTGGGGTTAGAATGTTATAGTAGAAATAACCCCTCTGTATGTAGGCTTAATGCAAAGCTTCAATGTAGAAACTCCCTGGATTGTTACATATATATGTATATACTAAAGTACAGATCCCAGATCCATAGTGAATTGATGATGATTGGTCAATTTACTTGCTCATATAGACGACAATGTTAATGTGCGTATAGTCCTTTCATCTGTGCGTACCAGTTGTTGTGAGAGATTGATAATAATTTATATATATGTATATGGAATTGAGAGAAGGATAGTATATATATAGTTGGATGATGGATAAAGGATCAAGAGTCAGTATGATTTCTGGATAAGGCCAAGTGGGTGGTGGCAAGAGGTGATGGAGAACTGTAGGTGGGTTCATATATTAGAGACAGAGAGGAGTTTTTGGTTGGCTGTAGGCAGAATTGTAAGAGACAAGAGGATTTTGAAATCACACGGGACTGCAGATTGCTAATGACGGATCGTGTCTCATGAGAGATGAATTCAGTCAGTGTGATTGCCACCAAGCTTTCTCTATCAAATTCTGAATATACCAAAACTTGATTCTCAATTTATGTTGCATTGACATTATTATTAAATATCATTATTATTATTATTATTATTATTATTGTTTTTACATAAATATATAACAAAAGTTCAAATCATCAATTTGTACATGAATGAATTTTATATTCATAGTGTAAATATATTTAAATTTAATAACTTGATAATTTGAATAAAGTAGTGGTAGTTTTTTTTTTTTGATAGTTATTAGATTTATAAATAATTCAATGTCACAAGTGATGGATAAATTACGATACATTAAGAAAATAAAGTGAGTTCTAAAGAACTTGATTGTTGTAAACTGAATAAACCACAAAAGCAACATTCAGTGTGGAGGAATTTGTGAGACATAAAGCTGTTTGAGTAAAGTAAGTTTTCATTCTGGTTGAGAAAACAAGAGATGGCATTGTAGAGAAAGTGAGAAAGATGTAGCGCATAGAAGACAAACTTTGCACATTAATTTTAGAACATCGGCCAGAGGGAGGTTTCTGCCAGAATAAGGCACGACTGGGATTTAGCTATAAGCCTCTGAAAGAAATAAAAAAAACAAAAATAAATATATATATATATACCAAGGGGTAGTGAGGAGAGATTCACCAAGAGTTCCTCTACCATAGAAGAAGGACATGATTTTGTTTGAAAAAAAAAGTAAAATCCCGAGCGAATCACCTAGAGAGAAGCAAAAGGGTTAATCGAGCTGGGTGAACAAGGGGCCTCATCATAAAACAACACAACCCTCTTACTAATTTGGTCTTCATTACGCGTAGAGCCTCCCTTATTTTATACACACGCAAAAGTGTCTTGAGCTTCTATGTATATATTTTTGCCAATTTTCATACCTCACTTTTGTTATTTTATCTCACTTTTATTACTTTTTTTTTCTTTTTTCTTTTTTTTCTCCCATCTGCAAACACGGCAAATTAATTCATTGAGGTCTTAAACCACGGGCCTTAACGCGTTGGAAACTCCATTGGGAGGTTGGTTATATGTATAGTCAGAAAAACCGCTAACAACTAATCTAACAAGAGACCGCTTAATTATTGCCTTACTAATTTTTTTCAGCATTTTTTTTTCTTTTTATTTTTTACTGAATATATATTTTCAACTTAACGTTATTATTTTGTTTTTTAAATACAAGCATAGTGTGCACATATAATAAACACACTTCAAAAAAATAAAAATAAAAAAGAGAAAAGAGAGAGAGAGGGTTTATATAGAAAGCAGGTGCGCGCATTCACGAGTTTACATTTATTTGCAAAAGGGATGAAACAACCCCCTGAGATTTAAGATTGCGTGGGACGCGGACAGGCTGCCATTAACCAAAGTAGAAGGAGGAGGTTTCGTTGGAAAACTTCAAGTCCAACCTTCCTTGATATTACTGATGGTTACACGACCGGATAATGCATACAAGCATGTTTTTCTTTTGGCACGCACTATGAAAGCTAAATAAAAATAAATAAAAAAAAACAACAACAACATACACACTAGTTTAATATAGAAAAAGGTAAAATATTTTAACCACCAACTGAGGCATCGGGTACACAGATGAAACGCCTGGTTTGATACGCACAAAGCAAACTCACATTCGCATTTCTTGTCACGAACGAATTGTATATATGCCACCCAACTTTTTCGACGTGCATTCAGTTTATTTTTATTTTTTCCCAACTCTTATTCCATCTTTTTCTATATCTCATGATTTTTATTTTTAGTCTGTAGATATAAATTATATCCGTGTGTGTTTGTGTGTTCTATGACCAATCAATAATCTTTTTTTTTTGCTCCATGTAACCACAATTTAATTCAAACAGTAAACACATTTTGAAAAATAAATAAATAAAAATTCTGGTGTGTTTGTTAAACACAGGGTCGTTGAACGACATAACAAAGTGCATTGTAGAATGTACTTAAAGACCAATAATAATTCAATATCATATCTTGAATGACTGTGCATAATGTCACACTAATTATTATGATTGGTAAATGGATCCTTTACAAGACTTTAGATAGTTAAAATAAATTGAAAATACATTCATTATTGTGAGTGTAATATTGATAATAATATTTTCCAATAATATAGATTTGAAAATCTGATTTCCGTTAGTATCGGTTTTCCAAGAAATAATATTATAAAATCAAAATGATATTCGTAGAAACGGAAATAACCATAGTCATCTAGATTTTGACGATTCACTACTATTGAGACTTTTTCCATGTTCAATATATACATAGCTACTATTCAATAGTGAATCTTTAAAAAGTATAAAAGTCACCAGCATAAAAATCAACGATACGAAAGAGAAAAAGTGCCTACGTCTATACGACTTTTGAATGTATAAATATCAAGTAACAATATCAAAAAATGAGGTCATATTTTTAGTCAATACTTTTTGCTTTTTTTTTTTGCCAAGTCAATATTTTTTATCAGCTACATAGTTTGATACAATTTTTTTATTTATTATTATTATAATATTATACAAATATAAGTGTGTATTTTTACATGAGAGAAAATACATGCCACACCCACTTGAAATTTTGAATTTGAGACGACAATTCTATGGAGGTGCTAGATTAGTGGTTACTGGAAGCCAGAAACATATAATTCAAGAGAAGACCTGGCTGTTCTTGACACCAAACTACCCCACAAATACAAGAGAGCCAAAATACTACTACAACTACATACACCAACATCTACTACCATCACTATAACAACCACGAAAACGTGATATCCTACTTAAAATGCGATGCTGTCCATGGTGGTTTGGCTGAGGCGTGTTTCTTTACTATTCTGTATATACACTTCTTCAGTCTGCAAGTCCAAAATACCAAGGGTAGTAAAGATATATATAAAAAAAATAAAATAAAATGAAAAAAAAAAAGGGTGTTGCTCTTTGTCTCAATATAGATGGACCAATGGCGCCATCAGCCTGTATTTCAAAATAAATTTCTAAACTTTAAAAGAATAAAGAAACAGAGTGAAAAAGTTAAAAGAATGTAATAATATATATATATATATATTCAAAGACCCGCACACACCGACACAATCGTTTATGTATAAACAAAATGAGTCCACAAGAATTGGCGCCGGCTAGACATGAAATTCAACATGAGATGAATGTGAAAAATGTAAGAGCTAGCCACAGTTATATGGCAATTCTTTTGGTGTTGGAGGACAATATTGAGAATAGAAAACAAATGAAGAATAGAAAATAGCACTTGGAATTGTAGTTTAAAAAAATAAAACCACCCTCAAGAAACTTTATCTTGGTTATTTGTATATCACCATTTCCCAAAGGGGTGTATCATCTACGATATATCTGCTTTTTTTTTTTTTTTTTTCATTTAAAATAGACAAAAAAAAAATAAAAAAAGATTTAAAACAAAAGTGAAACAACTCTTTTTAAAGTCTTTTTTTTTCGTTGCTGCGTTGGTGATTGTACTTCACTTCCTTTTTTTTCAAAAACTCCCACGTACCATTCATTGTTGAACATGGACACTTTTGATTGCGATTCCAACTTTGATAGTAAAAAAAAAGAGAAAAAGAAATTCAAGATTCCCAAAGATGAGGGTTAAAAGTCAACCCTTTATTTTTTTTTCGTTATCTCTATAGAATGATTCACCAACGCGTGAAAGGTAAAGCATTAAAAAAAGCTATAGAATAGTTTAAACTGACATATACATTTAAAGC
Organism: Aphidius ervi; assembly: GCA_015776835.1. Classification (NCBI taxonomy): domain Eukaryota; kingdom Metazoa; phylum Arthropoda; class Insecta; order Hymenoptera; family Braconidae; genus Aphidius; species Aphidius ervi. The sequence continues at coordinate 13,313 of MKYW01000030.1, read as the reverse complement.
AGTAACTATATTTGTTGAAAAAAGATGAAAAAAATAAAGGGGAAATGTTCAATTAAACAGAGTTGAACCCTTTGATTTGTCATTTCATGTAATTAGATCATCAAATGGATTTGACTGTGTATAACAAGAGTATTAAAAATGTAAAGACACAAATAAATAAAAAAAAAAGGTTCAGTGTATTTATTTGACAACGTTAATTGTTACTCGGTAAATAAAATTGAAGAACTGACTCGTTGAATACGAGTCACTAGTCATTACTTGAAACATTCTATTTATTCAACAGTTCAACACGTAATTATCATGACAGTTTTTATTTTTTTTTGTCAATTTTTTTATCCAACTTTGATATTGTAAATAAATCAAGTATATTCTTTTTGAGAAATACGATACATTGTTTATATTTTTTTGTTATTTTTATTCATGCAAATTAGTTGTTGAAAATAAAAATAAAAAAAGTAAAATTGATTGAAAAATTTAACGATGTTTACTGTCTTGTTTATTTTATTATATTTTTTTATTTAATCGTCAGCATGATGGTGCTCTACATCTACAATTACACGCCCATTTTACCATAAAACATATTTTTTTTTTTTTTTTTTCACTTAATGGTATATTTCATTGTATTTATATTCCAACTGAGTATATTTACGATTTCAAGGGTCGCAGCAATTTGTAAATGAGTTAATAAATTAACTGACAAATGAAAAAAAAACATAAAAACATAAATTCGTTTTATTTCATATGAAAATTTAAAAAATAAAATTCAAGTACTTTTGATAATGAAAATCAATAATTGCAATTTGTGATAAAAAATAAATGAAATTGTTTATTAATAATCAAAATAAGATTGGAAAAGTTAAAACGAAAATAATGACAAGAGGAAATATGAGTTTATTTTGTAAATCCTTTTGGGATTATTGGAAAAATAAAAACAAAAAAAAAAAAGATACATATAAATATACGTTTGTATCTATATTGTCAATAGAAGTCTTCTTGATTATTATAGAAGAGTCCCTGAGGCTTCAACCCTCACAACATACAGCCAAACTAAAAAAGGTAGATACAGCTTCAACCCCAGCATTGATGCACTCTATATATTTATAGACAGCCATTATTTTTCCCCATATCTTTTTCTATTTTTTTTTTTTTTCATTTTGATAACCAGAAGACTCACATTACACGATACGATTCGAATGTAATTTTCGTGCCTCAAGAAAATATTGGATATCATTTTTTTTTTTTTGTTTTATATAAAAACAAAAAAAAAAAGGGAAAAAAAGTTACTTTGAAACTTGACATGATGCTTCAAGCCATTAGCTCTTAGAATTACTTTTTATATATATTTTTTTTTATTTTAGTTTTTTTTTTTTTTGATTAGAGTATACTACTTGGGGTTTTTTTATATTTTTTTTTTATTAAACCCGGAAGGACATCAGCAATCTCTTACGTCTCTCATTTTCGTTGGGTCACCTCTTTTCTCGAGGACACACTGGACAACACTCTCACTCTTTTTTTTATTTTTTGCTTGCTTGTCTCACACACACATAGATCGATAGATAGGGGGAACACAATGCTTCAACTCTGGACCTAAGTGCAAAAACCATCTAGAGGGATTTTAACTCAATGATATCAAGAAAAAAGAGGGAATAAGAAGAAAAAAAATGATATTTTGGGGGAGGCTTGTGTGTGATGTAACACTCAGATCATATAAGTGTCGGGATAGGGTCGAACAATGATGTGAATCCCTTGGGATATGTTTGCGGTGTGTGGTTACTGAAAAAATACGTAAAAAAAAATGGATAAAAATAAAGGACATCTCAAAGAAAGGCTAGAACCTGACAGAAAACTTGATGGATGAACTGAGATTGGTCAATATAACCAGCCAAGACTGACGATCTTTCAGACACATCACACTGATGGCACGAAAAAATTACTTTTTTCATTTTTATCTTTATTATATTTGTTCTTTTTTTTAACGTCATATTTTTTTTTTTTCCAATAATATAATAATCACATTGTGACAATTATTTTCATCTATCAAGCAGAAAATTTTTATCCTCTTATTATATTTCACGCAAGAATTGGGAGGCACAAAAAAAAATTGCGCAGTCAAACGAATTTTATCTCAAAAATTACATGTAAATTGTTTACAATTAAAATTATTTTTAAACAATAGAATATTTAAATTTTTTAATAAACAAATATTTAAATTGAAAAGAAAAAATATTTAAAATATTAAAACTCACCATAAACAGTGACAGCTCCAAAAATTTCCAGCAAATATTTTCAAAATTCTGGAAATAAAAATGAAAATATTAATTGAGAAATTTCGTAATTTTAAAAATAATTTTTTTCAAGTCACTAGATTATTGATTTTCGTTCAATAGTTTGGAATTAAAAAAATAATAGATAAAATTTAATTATACTGCATTAATTTTAGTTTGATATTTTTATTAATAATTTTTTATTTTTTCATGATCAATTGGAGGTTTTTAATTTAATTGTTCAACGGTGACGAAAATTTGATTGTTGAAAAAACTATCTGAGTGTGCCATTGGTATGTCAACTCAATCGGAATGGAATTTCTGGAGTGTGATCGAAATATTCCAACAGGGTTTTCATTATTATTCGAACGTTGAAGTCGCGACGTTGCGAGCTAAGTCGGGCTGCAAATTATTGGAAAATTCACGGATTCACAAATGGTTCAGAATAAAAGAGAAAAACAAGATAAAGCCAAGGAAAAATGCTACGCAATTTTCCACATAAAATATATATTTTATAAAAAGAGACCTTATCCTTCAAGTTTTGCTGTTAAAAAAATATATATACCTGACAAGTCCACGCTATTTTTTTTTTTCTTTTCTTTTCACTTTTCAATGTCTTTGAAATCATCATTTTCTTGGCAAAAAAAAAATTCACAATATTTTTCAAGGGGCTACACTTATACACAAGAAGAAAATATATAAAAAAAAANAAGAAAAAAAAAAAAAAAGAAAATGAGAGAAGGTGCGTGATACAGAGAATCTAACAGCTGTGTCTTGAACATATATTATGCAAATAATGCCCGTGAGACTTTGCTCCAAAAAAATAGGGGCTTTAAGCGCTAAAAATAAAGAAAATAAAGAAAATATATATAAAGTTTCCATAAAAATAAAATACTCACATTTGCAAAAAACTTGGCGTAAAAAAATAAAATGAAAAATCAAATATTTTTTAAAAAATATGTAGCTTAGAATAAATATACATGAAAATTTTTAAATAAATTGAGATTCATATGTTGTATTTATTGCCAATGTATCAGAGTTATTTTTATTTTCATGTAAAATTGAGTTTTCCCGACATATTTATTCTTGTAAAAAAGAAAAAAAAATAAAATACCACACACACGATCGATTATGGGTAGATTTTTCATTCTTCTACAATCTGTGTATGAATTTTTTGTTGGATATATATTTTTTTTTTGATTTTTTTTTTGATAACAGTGACCTGTCCACTGTTTTTATAGACTAGGGACTATCTGGTCCATCCCACAAAATGAGGTTATGCCAAAAACGATATGTCCAAAAGAAAAAAAAAAATGAGAATAAAAAAAATTTGTCTCCGATTTATCAAGGTAAATAATACAAGCCATTTGTATTCTTGTTTTACAAATAAAAAAAAAAAATGTTAAATAAAACAAACGACCTTTGGAAAAAAAATAAAAATGAAATCTCAAGAAAATGTAATTTCGTTTTGTATTCGATAAGATTTTTATCGCGTTTCGTCTACACGTTAAAGTATTTACACCTTTTTTTTTTATATATTTTTTTTTTTTTTGTAATTTTCTTCACGTAGATATTACTTTGATTACAGCGTCACTCATTTTTTTTTCAAAAATAATTATAGCCTCAAGGCTAAAATATATATAAAATATATATAAAATATATGTGAAATATATATAAAATATGTATGAAAAATCTACGTCCGAATCAATATACATATTCTATATATATTTCACATATATTTTATCCATATTTTTTTCAATGAAAAAGTATTAAAATTACTAACTTCCATATTAAAAAACCTATCAATCTGTCAATAGAATTCAATTTGGAATAAAATGGACATCTTGAAAATACGTTTTATTGAGGGGCTATTCATAGCCAGAATTAGTGACACCATGACTACGAAATGTAGTCAAAAAACACAAGTACTAACACTTAATACACTTTATACATAATTACAATGACTACACCAACAAAAATATGATGACTACACTATTTACGACGTTTAAACTATATTTTTTAATTTTTTTATTAAGTTTAAGAATATTTATTTTCACACTTCTCCACGTTCGTATTTTTCGGAGAAAAAAATTCTCTCCTCATTTCTCCGCATGAGTCAACATGGGAAAAATTCGGAGTAATCGTGAAGAAATTTGGAGAAATATTTTCACAAAGATCGTAATGAAAAAAGTACAAATACTAACTAAATATAACTACACCTTAACTACATGCTACTAGAACCATGACTACACCAATGAATAGCCTCTCGTATAGCCTTTTTATTTTCATTTATTTTTCAGTATATCAGATTCTTTTCAATAACTAATTTTTATCGTAACTGTCGGATTTATATATTCGATTCTCATAACGTATTCCGATTGCTCAACTGATGTATGCTCAACGATTCCAATGTATGCATAGTTTTATATAAAAAAAAAAAATTGCATATTGAATCGACTGGATATAAAAAAATTTATCTTTTGTTATATCACTGTAATAAAAATTTTTTTTTAAACTTTTTTTTTCAATATTAAATTAAAACTTATTGGTCAATGTTGAGGTTTACTTTTTTACTAAAAAATTCTACAGATATTCTATGAACAAAAAGTAAATAAATAATAAACTAATTATATTTTTTTAATAATAATTTTTATGTTTGAGCAAACTTTTGTACTATGAACATAAAAAAAAAGAAAGAATAAAATTTTAAAAAGTCAATAATTTTTTGTTCTAAAGATAAAAATCAGGTCAAATTTTTTTTTTTAAAAAAAGTATAAAATACATTTACGATAGAGCAAAGTAGTGTTTTTTTTTTTTTTTTGTGATTTTTTTATCTAGCTTCAGAGTTTGTTGAATTTTTTTTGGTGGATTCTGGTGTACCGGATAAAATGACAGTGTGACAAGTTTCCTGAGAAACAAACACTTTGGATAGAAGTTTCATTCCATCGAGAATAATGCAAGAAAGTGGTATTACTACTTTTTTATTTTACACTGTCTTAGTATATATATTTCAACACTTTAACGTACATTTGTAAAAGAAAAAAAATGACAAAAAAAAAAATAAAAAAAACCAGGGTTAGTTGTGCTAAGTGTCTTTCAAAACTCAAAAATATATTCAACACTAAATTTATTATATGATATTTAATTTTGATTATTTTCTTTTATATAATTTTTGCAGCTTTTGTTATTTAAAAATTATATAAAATAATAATATTGTTAGTATGTTTTATATTCCTATTTTCGCTTTAATATTTTTTTTAAAAGAGAGGGCTGATTTTTATGGCTAAACGTTACAATGAAATGGTTATGGTTACGTTAAATTTTTCTATACAATACTTAAAATATATTTTACGGTGGATAATATTAGATAACATATACACGTTGTATTAATGTTTTTATCATGTAAGTTAAGGGCTGAAATAGTCAGAGATAACGTTTGCCTTGGGAGCAACAATTCTCAGTCTCAAGTATTTTTTTTAGATACTCTTTTTTTATATCATTTATTTTTACTCGTACTAATTTAATGTTTAAAAAAGAAAAATAAATTAAATTATTCCAAAATCTTGAATATCAAAAAGTAATCTGTGAAATGATTTAAATTTTTAATCACGATTTATAAATATTTCATTCAACATATCTGATGTAAAATAATGTTTTAAATTTTAATTAATCAACAGTAAATTATACGATAAAAATGTACATTTTTTTTTCATTAAAATTGACACTAATGTAATGATTAAAAATTCAATTAAATATATATAAATTAAAATAGCATAATGTTTGATAAAACATTATGAAAATTGAATAATAAATTTTTAAAAATGACCTACTAATAATTTATTTAAACTTTTGCATAAAATATATACTCAAAAATAATTTTAACTTGTCAAATAATAAATGCAAAAGAGGGAAAAAAAGAGAGAGAAAGAATCAGAAGAAATTGGAAAAGAGGTCAGATATATAAAAGAGGAAATAAAGTCACAGGATGAATTGTATTATTTCATTAAATTAAACCTCATGAGCATTGTTCGCAAAGGCAGACATGTCTCGTAAGGACCTTTTTCCTTTCTCATAATTTTCCATGTTTCACGTAACAGTGTGTGGTATTTTTCATAGCAACACACACACACATGAATTTCAAAGTGTCAGATAACCAAGTAATATAATTTTCTCTATACAATAATTCAACAATTATTTTTCAAAAATATATAAATTAAATTTCTTATAAACTTTAGTAAATACATTTCTTTTTTTTTTTTTGTTATAAAAAAAAAAACTTTTAAATACAAAAAGACGTTGCAATAATATTTTTCAAATATAAATTATAAACTTGAACATTAAAAAAATAAATTTTATATATTTTTCCGAGTTTCTTCGCGATTACTTGGAATTTCTCCGTGATTACTCTGAATTTTTCACATATTGACTCATGCGGAGAAATGAGAAGAATTTTTTTCTCCGAAAAATATTAACGTGGAGAAATGAAATGAAAGAAATTTAATTCAAAATTAAATAAATGTTATTTTATTATTATTTTTTTTTGGTAATTAATTATATTTTGTATAACGGATGAATGAATAAACACAAAAGATATAAAATGATCAATAGATAGAGAGGGTACAAAAGTGCAAAAGTCACTTGAGCGACTCACGTTTATACTGATTATACGCTCCAATATTTTCTCAGCTTAATTACTACCCTTATACCATCATCATCGTCCAACAACTATCCTCTGAACATTTAAAATTATCCCCTTCTCTTATTTTTATTCTTACCAAGACTCTATGTGTATATATATAGATAGAGTTTAGAGTATAATATTCAAGGAAGAAAATTTTGCAGCTCAAAAATATCGTTTTACTTTCTTGTGGACGTTATCTAAATGCCACGGTCGCTGAAAACTAGTTCTTATCGTTATCTGTATTTTTTTTTTTCTTTTTTTCTTTTAGCTTAAAAGTCATCTTTTCTCTTTAGTTTCACTTCTTGACTAACACTTGGCGAGGTGCTGAAATATTCTTATGAAAAGTTTCTATTAACGATAGGACGATGTATAAAAAAGTTGGTGACTTCAACGATGAACATTGCACGTTGTTTAAGAAACTAATGAGAAATACGTGAGGAAAAAATATGATTAAGTAGCTAAAAGAAAGAAAACAAGGACATTTATTAAGTACAGTATATAAATATCAATACAAGTTGTTAATATTACATTTAAAAGTTGGTGGATTCGTGTTATTTGAAACTACTAAATTTATCATGATTAACGGAAATTTATGGAGGGATGATGAATCAAACTCTTTAGACACAAGCAAGTTTAGAAACAAATTGATTTTCAGTTCTTTCGATAGATTAATATTTTAGTCAACTTGATCATCGATAATTTAAGTCTTTTTAAAAATTTATAATTATTGATTTCAAGTCGAATTTTACATGAGTAAATTATTTCAAAGATTAGTAATTAGTAATCTTTGAAATAATTTACTCATGTAAAATTCGACTTGAAATTTTTAGTCATGTTAAATTCGACTAAAAGAATAAAAAAAGAATTCATTATTTAGAATTGAAAAAAAAATTAAAAAAATTAAATCTACATTATAAAACTTCGGGATCATAATTGAATATTGGCTTGATAGTAGAAGCATAATTTTATTAAATTTGTGATTAAAAATATTTTTTTAACACACTTGCCGAAATATAAAATTACAAAAAGAAATAAAAATTAATTTAAAACTTCTAGGTCGATTATAAAAAATCCCCTGCAGCCAAAAATGTCAAATTTCGTTGACAGGTCACGGAAAATGTAAAATTGAAAAAAAAATTAAATTGAAATTAAATTTTAAAATTCGAAATCGTTATTGGCACTGATACGGGGAAATTTACGGGAAATACGGGGACATTTACGAGTTTCACACATAATGGTGGCTATGTTTACCGTAAGTTTTTCCGTAACCTTTATAAATGTCCCCGTAAATTCCCCCGTATTTGGTGCCAATAGCGTTACCGTTTAAAATTTTTATAAAAATTATATTTAAGTGTTGTCTTAATACTAGAAGCATAATTTCATTAAATTTTTGATTAGAAATATTTTTTTGACAAACATGTAAAAATATAAAATTACAAATAAAAAAAATAAAAATTAATTTAAAACTTCGAGGTTGATTATAAGAAAAAATTGTCAACTCAAATATTGGAAAATTCAAAACTACATATTTATTATTTAATGATTTTTTACAATAATCCATTATCTTAAAATCATTTTAAAAATTTAATAAAAATGACGATATCTGTTGAAATTTTTATTTCACCTTTAATTTTTTATTTTTCATTTTCATTTAAATATTAGTTTAAATAATTTTTCATTTTTAATTTATATTTAAATATAAATTAAAAATTAAAAATTATTTAAACTCCAACATGGCATTTAAAAAAAAAAAAAAGAAAATACTTTCTTTTTTCTCACAATAAATTTGTGGAAATAGCAACACGTCGAATTGTAGTTTGTTAAGTGTGTGACGTGATGAAGGGACTTCACCTCTCAACAAGGGTATTTAATTTATCGTCCATGTTTCATTCGGTTTTTCACCACACACAAAAAAAAAAATTAAAAAAACAAAAAAATGTTCATCAACATTTTTCCAACTGCATTATTCATGAAATTTCATCAAGACCATATACCAATTTTAATTTTTTTTTTCTTTTTTTTTTTAAACAATTTAACTGTATTTCAAAATTTTTTATTTTTATTTTCATCAATTTCTTCGAATTGAATTGAATTTTCAGTTTGTATATACACCACTGTATAAATTGCAACATTCTTAACTCGAATGCAATTTTCCGTAACCGACTTTCAATATACCGAAATTTAGTTTAACGATTTTTATGCGGTTGAATGCTTGTAATATGGTTAGAACCAAACGATTAAATAAAAATAATAATATTGAAAATGGTAATGTGTCTGTCACATAATTTATCAATATAATCCAGGATAATAGAATTTATTTTTATATTTTTTTTTTTCACTTCAAGTGGTTATTATGTTGAAGATTAAATACTTTCAACGAGTGCAGTGCTAAAAAAGATATCACAGATAAGTAGATTAATATAATACACAACTGCATACGCAATCAAAAAAAAAAAAAAAAATCCAGATAAAAGAAAAAACGAACCATTTGATTTTATTGTTACAAAAAAAAAAAGCGATCTGGCTTTCAGTCTAGTATGTTTTTTTCTCTGTTACTTTTTCTCTCCTTTTCTTATCTATATGCTCTTTTTTTTTTTTTGGCTTCTGAAAGCTCTGATGGACACTCACGCTGGAGTGCTTTTCTCGTACGAATTCGATTATGCTCTTGGGCTCGATGGTCACGTTATCCGTATGCCACAGACCAACGATTTCCCCAGTGGAAAATTTCTATATCTATATACAGCGCATTATCAAAACCCAGACATTTTTGTAACGCAATCCACCTTTTTGCCTTTTTCATATGTATCTTTTTCTCTTATTTACTAAATAGTTTTAGAAACTCATGGCAATGATACAAAAAAAAAAAAATAAAAACAAAATAAAAACCACTACTAAACAATGCAAATAAAATGAAAAATATTTTAGTCTTTATAATAAAATAAATTGTGGTCAGGTAAATACCAATTGAAATACATGAATAAATATTTAAAATTTTTTTGAAAATAATATCTATTACTGGTATTTGTACAGATAATATTTGAAATTCACATGAAAATATCTCAGTTAAATGTCATTTCAAAAATTTAAATGGAACTTGATTTACTATTTGGGTATTTTATGCAATTGTCTGACTCAATATTGTCTTGTATCACTGATAAATTTTTTAAATATCATTAATTTCTTATTTCATGACTCTTTAAAGCTCGTCTGACTTAATATTGACTTGTATCACTGATAAGTTTTTTTTTTAAAACATCATTAATTGTTTATTTTTTTAAGTTGTTAATGAGTTGATATATGTATGTCAATTAGCAGTGACATTTAAAGTTGGAAAAGCAGTTTAAATAAATTTATTTAATTTTTTTTTCTTGTGTTTTTTTGTTAAAGGTAAATTAATTATTTAAAAATATATAAAATTTATTATTGAATATGCATATAGATTTACTTGAGTTTTGTATTTTATATATATCAAAGTTTTATATCAAGATACAATTCACGTAAAATAGACATTGCAATTTCATAATGCAAATTACTTTATATCATGAAAATATATATACCCAGACACACTGTCAAAGAAACTTTTTCTATATATTTTTATTTTATCTCTTGTCAACTACGAGACAAGATTTCTGATTAAAATTTCATGGCTGTAAAATTTTACCCAAGCAAGAATATTATTTATTTTTTATTTTTATTTTGTTTGTTTAATAAAATTATCATGACTTAAATGAAAATTAAACAAAAAAAAAAAAAATATATATTTTACAGAGATAAAATAATTATTATTTTCACATGAGAAAATTTTACTTGAATTTTAAAAAATGTCAATTACAAAGTATCAACGTTAATTAGTAAAACTCATCGTTGAAAAAAAATATAAAAATCAAATGACAAGTATCAAAGGAATATATAAAAAGTCGACAAATAAAAATATAATTAAAGAATATAAATTATGTAAAAAATTTATATTTTTTTTATGCAGATAATTTTTTTTTTTTAGTATTTTTTACTTTGAAATATTTACAGTTAAAGTTATGGGTTAGTAATCCGTGAAGGGCTCGTATTCACGTAATCTCATAAAGTAAATAAACCTCACCTCATCTGTCCCCCTCACTATGTTGGTAAAACGTTTCACTCTATATCCGGATTCCACAGGACCTTTTCAACCCCTTGCATAACAATGATTGCATCACACTTTCTTCGGTCTAGCTGGCACTTTCCCTTTTACTTTGGTACTTTAAAACCTTTTCTGTTTACATGTTTATGTATTTTTACATAGGCTAAATTAAATACCAACACACACTCACACAAATACATATATATAAAACGATTACTTGGCAACTAACTTTTGCTGTTATCCCTCGTTTTCTACTTTGGGATTAATAAAAATATTTTAAACACTGTATTTATGGTTATATTCATAACGAAATACTGGACACTAATATCCATTGGATTTAAAATATTTTAGACTTATTAAAAGTAAAGTTTATTTAAAAAAAAAAAATAATTAAATTTTCACTGAAATTGTGGAACAATTGTAACTCGCAGTTAATCAATAATTTGAATTTTTTTTTTTTAATTAAAACTTCTTTTTATTTAACTATAAAAATATTGGGTTAATTAAATTTTTCATTTTGTTTTTTAACATCATTTTTGTAATGATTTTTACATTAAAGAAAAATTTATTTTATTTCATTTTTATTACGTGTAAACTCATCAAGTAAACGTATATTTTATTTTTCTTTAGAAAAAATTTTATGTTATCTTAATTAAGTTGAGCTTTTCACCAAGACTAATTGGAAAACGTCAAATAAATTTAACAATTTAACTTGAAAAACTTGTGTATTTTAAACTAATAAAATGAATTTTATTTTCAATATAAATTTTTTTTTGTGTTTTTAGTATATTTATTTATTATTGTATTAATTTAAAAATCTCTAATAGTAACTAAGTTTAAATTGTGCAAAAAATTATACAAAAATTTAAAAGAAAAAAATATAAAAAATATATAATTTTGTAACAAATTTTATAGCTTTTGAAAGCTTTTGATTAAGTGAGCTTTTGTTGGATTATTTTTCGACCTTTTTCATCCCAATTTTATTTATTTATTTATTTTTTTCGCTTGTTTTTTATATTCTTTTTATATTCCTGTATACTTTTCTATATAATCTTCTCATTCTCATGCATCACAGTGAGTCTGTTTGGTTGTAATATTGTCTCATGCATCCATATTGGCTTTTTTCAGCGATATTCCATCCCTTTTTTAACACCACCATTCATTCTTTTTGACTGTTTTTATGATATCCCAATATCTTTGTCACGTTAAAGTTTAATAAAGCCGATCAAACAACATCAATGTGCTGCTTTTAGCTATTTTTTTTTTTTACTTTCTCATTTTGCAATATATTTATTGTTTATTTATCTTCTTATATTAAAAAAAATTTCAAAAGATTTATCAACAATTGAAAATTTTTCAATTCAATGATGGTATATATATTGCTCTATGTTATTTGTCAAAATATTTTTTTTCTATTTTAAAAAAACAATTTATATATATTTTATACATTAAAAACAATGCATTATCATTTGGGTTATTATTTTGTGGTATTTTTAGTAGTGTGTTGTTGTTGTTTCACTTGTTATTTTCTCACGCAAAATCTACACAGTATAAGCTGCTGGTAAAATCAAATTATGCGGTTATATTATTGCAATGTTAGTGGACGAGAAAAGAGTCACATTGTATAAATTACAATTTTCTACTTTTCTGGAAAGATAAACTAACCTTCTTTGTAAGAAATGAGAAAGAAAAAAAAAAGGATAAAGTCACTAGAGTTGAATCAAATCAAGTTACATAGATGAAAAATGTATACTATGTTTTTCAAATATAAAAACACAAAGATAATTTATTTACTTTTATATATTTATTTTTAACTTTTGATTTTTTAATGGAAGAATAAAAATAAAAAATACTTTTTGTACATTTTATTGTTTTATGTTCATTTTTTTTTTTATTGTTTTGTTTATTTGTAAACATTGTTTTGATTCTCAACTTTTATAAGTGCTTTTTTGTTCTTTGAATTTTCGATAGACGATAGCTAACACAAAATTATTTTTTGCTCTGTATTTTTATATACAGTCAACATTTTTTTTTAGTATACTCAGTTAAAATAAAATAAAAAAAAAATTGTCAAACAGAATTTTAGAGTAGATTTTCAGCTAACTTTCTTTACATTTTATTTTTATTTCAACTCTCAATGCAATGGCTATTTTTATATATATATTTTTCAAGTACCTTTACGACTGAAAAGCCCAGCGAGTTTTTTTCTGATGGTGACTTCAATATCTCATGTATTTACTCACTGAAGAGT
>MKYW01000003.1:2615299-2680867 GCA_015776835.1 Aphidius ervi | reverse complement strand
TTTTTTTTTTTTTTTTTTATTATTAGCGCTGTGACGACGAGATATACTTTGATAAATTTATTTTCGAGAAGGCTGATTTTCATAATTTTTTTTTCTTTTTTTTATCTAATATCAATTATTAAGAGAGAAAATTTTGTTTATTCGTTTTTTCTTTTTTTTACTTAAAGCTATATTTGTTTTATTATTATAATTATTTTGAAAAAAAAAAAAAATGACTGATTAGACTGCTCCAATTGGTTCGAATTGTTTTAATTTTGTTTTTTTTTTTTAATGTGATATTTTTTAACCAAAGAACATTTGTAAAATTGCTTTGATCCAATTCAAAATTCTTTAACTTTTTTTTCTCTGGATCTGAGATTTGTATATCGAAAACCTTAAAAAAAAGCTTGAAAATTAAAAAATTATAAATTCAATTTTAAAATTTAAAAACATGTAAAATTGTTTTTTAAAAATAGTAAAAAAAAGAAAAATAAATAAATAGAAAAATGAATGAAAAATAAAAAGAAAACGAAATTTTATTTGTGAGACGGTTTAGGGTTGTAATTGCTAATTAAAAATGAAAAATAAAATAAAAAAAAAAGGCGAAATTGTCGAACACATAGGAGAAAGACTACTTAGATTTATTTTTATTATGTCTTTTAAAAAAAAAAAAAAAAATGAAAAAGACTTTAAATATAATATTTATATTGTGCCATAATTAAAAATAATAAACCTTAAGTATAAATTAATTGTTACAGAGAAAAAAAAAAAACAAAAAACAAAAAAAAAATACTTAAATTTATCGGAAGGGAAAATTGCAAAGTAAAGAGAAATGATAACTATCTACCGATGACTAATCGTATGCTTACGACAAACGAATTATTAACGAAACAAAAAAATCATTAAGTCCATCAATATCATCAATATATTTTAAATAAAATTTACAAAAAATCATAAGAAAAATACCATCACGTTAAATAAAAAAAATAAAACCACGTAAACATCAAATTAACATTTTTCTTTTATAAATTTTGTTTAAATGGACCAAAGTTATAAATATTTCCACAAAATAAAAAACAAAACGTGATTACTATTTTTCTTCATGATTATTTGTAAAATAATAAATGGCATTTCACGGATAAACAATAATAATTATAAATAAACAAATCCGACCATCAAACAGTTAACATAAATTAAACAAAAAAAAAAATACACAATGTGCAATGTTAACAATTCATTGAGCTAAAAAAAAAACCGTGAATAGCCAATTGGGACTGTCAATTTAATTATAAACTAATTGTTATTATTTAATTATATTTTTTTTTTTTTTTCCTTTTCTATTCAAACTAAGCACTCATCATTTAATAATAATATTAATTAAGCACTTGTGTAGATCGCTCAGCATCATATATTTTTTTAGAAAAAAAAAACGAAAAAAAAAAACAACACACAACATACGAATTAGTTAATAAAATTTCTGTATAATATCACAATATTATTTAACTAAAAATAATAACAATTATTATTTGTTTATTAATATAATTATTGTATTTGAATTTATAATTATTATTTTTCATAATTTTTAATTTTCGTATATCGATTATACATTTTGTTATAAGCCTATGTTTATTTATATATTATATTAATGTATAATTATACAATTATTATGAAAAAAATGGCTGATTCAATGTGAATTTTGTTTATCATTGATGTATGATATTATTATCAGTAACAATTTTTTTTCTTTTTTAGAATTATTTTTTATGTACATAATTATACATATCTATGCATATTATATATAATTATTATTTAAGATTTAATTAATTGGTTCTTATTAATTTAATTATATTATTTCAATTTTTTTTTTATTTTTTTTCTTGCTAATATTGTGTCCATTCTCCAAGTGATTGTTGAAATATGTTTATGAGAATTTGGACAATATGCTTAACATTTATTAATATTAATTATTCTTATTATTATCTAAACATTGAGCTATTATTATTAATTATTTTAAATATTATTAATATTATTATTATTGACGTTTATGTTTGTTTTCTAAATTTATTTACCATTAAATTATCCCATGTTTTAATATCACATACACATCTCTTGATAAATGACTATTTTTTATTTTTCTTGACGTTTATATTATTAAAAGAAATAAAATATGTAATCGTTGTTGAATTGTTGGATTAAATTCATCAACGAAATGGATGATATAAATTTAATAAAATGATAAATAAATTTCATAATGAAAAAAGATAGATGAAAATTGAAAATTATGTCGTTTTTTTTTTAAATTTATTTTCTTCGATATGTTGGTGGTTTTTTTTTTTTAAATTAAATTTTCATGATATTAAATACTGTCGAAATCCAAACCGTCAAGGTCATTGAAATATATTTCAATTAAAATATAATTAAACTTGAAATAATTGTAGTTGCGTATATGTGAAATGATGAAGAAAAAAAAAAACATAATGCATTGTGTTGTATGATTATTTATAAAAAAAAAAAAAAATATAAAATAATTTGTACACACATGTTGTCTAATAAATATTTTTAAAAAAAAAGTAACAAAGTGCAACATGCTGCCTTGCTAAACAGTACAAAATGAACAGTACATAACAATTACAAAATGAATAAATTAAATTTCAAATTGATAAAATAATATCCATTTTGGATAATTAAGATTTTTCGAAACATAATAAATAAATAATAAATCTTTAATGAAAAATAAATAAAATATTAATTATAAGATTATTAAAAAATTAACGTAGATTGCAACGTACCTCACAAATACCTCAAATGTCGTTACCTCAGATGACTCATATTATATTTGCTCTCAACATCGACAATCTTTTATAAATAATAATAATTATTTTTTAACTAAACAACAAATATATATATAATTATTTCAAAAAAACAAAACGCACAAAAACAAATTTAAAAACATAAAAAAAGTTCAACATATCATTAATTTAAAAATTTATAAAAATTATAAGTTTTTATAGTAATTTGTGTTAGATTTATAGAAAAAAATTTATCTGAATTTTGTGAATCCTATTGCCTTCATTAGGAATTATCATAACACTGCCAAAATTTAATTAAGTGCACAATTATTTAAAACAAAAAAATAAAACCAATCGAAACAAATGTCTAAAAAAATTTTTTACAATTATCTGAGGTACGACGATTAATAAAAATAATAAAAAAAAAACAAATTCTCATTTGAGAATACAATAGTTGTACTTATGTAATGTACATTATTAATAGTAATAATAAAATTTGGATAAATGCCAGAAAATAAATAAATCATTGCTACGTTTTAATTTTTAAATACGATTGATTGATTGATTGATTGATTGATTGATTGATTTTATTTAAACAAAAGAGATATAAAACAATCGTATTAAAAAACAAGCAAATCATAGCCATATCATATTTTTCATGAACTATTAAAATATATCTACCATATCTATTATTTCGTTATAAATATTTTAAAAATAATCACAGATTATTTAATCAAAAAAAAAATAATCATTATAAAAGCTCATAATCCGTGGAGTTTAAGCGACTTTGTTTACTTTATTATATTTTTCATATATTGCAATGACAATTTTTTAAAATTATTGTAATAATGCATTCCATCATTACAAAAAGAAAAATAGTTAAAAATAAATAATAAATCACACACAAAAAAAATCCCCTGAAAAAAAGATAATGTAAGCGAGAGAAAAATAAAAAAAAAGAAAAGAAAAAAAAAATCATAGAATGATATTGAATGCAATATTATGTCAAGGAGTTTTTTTTACCCTGATAAATTGCATTCACATAAATAGGCTATAAATTAATAATGATATTATATATATATGAAAAAAAAAAAAAATATATATATATATGATATATAAATATTATTGATTAAGTGTTTATTCGCATTTTTAATATAATAAGTAATTATTATTATAAAAATTCAATAATAGTTGTTGGTGTAATATTATGAAATAAAAATCTTTAATGATAGAATATAATTTGTCAAATTATTATTGTTAATAATTATTATTTATGTTATTATTTATACAATCAAGTTATTTTTTTTAATGTTGAATTTGTTGTACTTGTTGTATTTGTAATATTTGTTGTTCCATTTGTTTTTTGTGTTGGACCATAATCTTCACGTTCAAATAATTTTCTTGTTGCTAAATCAATTGATTCTGGTTCTTTAACTAAATCATGTGGTACTTTTTGTGGTGTATCTTTTGATGCTGGTAATTTTGTTCCATTAATTGGTATAACTGGTAAACTTTTACCGTCATTTAATTTTTTAGCTTCATCAATTGATATTGTTTTTTTAATATCTGTTTTACCAATTATTGATGTTTTATTTTTATTATGATTTAATACATCATCTGGATTAAATGTTGCTGTATCATCAAGTCGTAATGTTGGTACTGTTACTGTTGAATTAACAGAACGTGTTGAATTATCTGTTTTAGTTGAATTTGTTGCTGTCTCATTGCCATGTCCAAGTTTCTAGATAAATCAAAAAATATTGGTTAATATATAAATATAGATTATTGATCATTTAAAATGTTATTTATTTTTTTGGCTTTTTACATTCCAAAGTGATGATAAATCAGGTAATTTTAGGCTTGACACAGTGCACATTGATACAAGTGCAATGATTAAAACCAACATTGACAATTGCATGACAATATTTTGTTGAAACTTCATTTCCAGTTGAATTAATAATTATTATTCAGATGAATTGTCAATCACTTTGTCATCATATGACCCAATTCACCTTGAGTCTATTACTGGATTTATCTGTAACATGAAAAAAATAAAAAATATTTTATAAAAAATATACCAGCATGTAATTTTTGTTGTTATTTTTTTCCTTTTTTTTTTTAATGATGATTTATCAAGGGTGTCAAGGGAGTACTTTGATACCGACTGATGTAATTTTGCCATTTATTTACCACCAGATAAGTTGAGCATAATTTTTTCATAATTGAAATACATAAATATTAAATAATTGATGTTTAATTCTTTCAGCAAAATTGTGTTAATGTGGATCGAAATCATTGACATTGCTGTGTCATTGAAATTTTATTTTTTAAAAGGAAAAAAATATAATTTAAAAAGCTGTGTTTGCGTGACAGCTGAGATGAAATTGATGGAAAGATGAGTCGTCGAAATTTGAGATTTTAGAAAATATATTTTTCGATATTTGACATGACTATTTGCAAAGGGATTGAAACTACGACGTTTCTTTTTCTTTTTTTTTTCAAATCAATAAAAATATAATAAAAAAGAAAAAAAGAATAAAAAATTGGTATTATTATTTTTAGATATTGTTAATATAAAATTTAATTAAATTAAATACTCACCCAAAAAAATGAAAATAAAATACTTTATTTGAACAATTGGTTTGACAAATTGTTCTTATTCGTCCAGTTGATTTTACTGTACTGATGAATTTTTCCAATTCACTTGACGTGTCAATGAACAATGTCACGGTTTGAAAAACCTTAACAATTCGATTTATTTTTTAACATTTACATTTCAAATGGTTAATTGGTTTTTAAACTTTAACGGCAAATTTATAACTTACTCAATAAACATCCTCAATATCAGCAATAAAAAAATTCAATTTAATTTTTATTATCAATTATTTATAAATGATAAGAATAAAAGAAAAAAAAAAAATTGTAATAGTAAAACAACAATCTATACATGCGTATAAAAATTATTATTGCTACTGTATGTTCGATAAATTTTTATTTTTATTTTTTTTTTGTATTCTTAGAATTTTATTTTGTACATTATGGATTGATTCATGAGAATGACAGGAGATCTGAAGCAAATCTAGATATTTTTTTCATTTAAATATCGAGCTAGCTTGTGGTCAAGTGAGATAAGGCCTCGTTCTATCGTACCAACAGTAAGGGTTTCAAATCTGGTTCGCAAGGCATTTTTAATCCGTTGGCAAGACAGATGTAAAATGCCATGGAAAATGAACAGACGTGTAAATAATACCAAGGATCACGCGTATGGAACAAATATCTCCTGGTAAAGAACGAGCAAGGATAGCCTCTTTCCTGGTTCTATGCTCGGAAATATTTGTCCCAGATGCCGGGATATCCTTTTGCAATTCCTAATTTAATAATTTTAATAACTTAATTTTTTATTTCAATATTAATAATAGTTTTTTTGTCAAGTAATCCTCAAATAGAAGTCTAAAAAATAAAACAAACATAGTAATCATTATAACACAATGGATATCATCAAATGTCAGGAAAATTATGATAAATAAATAAATATTCCATTTAATAATTTATTTATTTTTTAAAATTTACTTTTAACATATATTTTGAATAAATTGTAAATTAATTTATTTAAAAATTAATTAATTAGTCATCGTATTGTAATGACTGAATGTTGATGTTATTTTTCATTTTGATTTTTTAATATTTACTTTTCAAATATTTTATTAAATGTTTATTTATTTTATTTATTTATTCAACTTATTATTATTTATATTATAATGATTGCGAATTTTGATTTGTCATAAAATCTTTCTACTAAGTTAAAAAATAAAATAAAAATAGTAGCTTGGTTCTAGGCTCAACTGGTTGCCTGGCCTTGGTACTGTTCACAGGGCGTGTTCCATTGACACATACAAATATACTCTATAAATTGATCACGGCCCGGTGATGCTGTCTGTATGTTCGATAAATTTTTATTTTTATTTTTTTTTTTGTATTCTCAAAATTTTATTTTGTACATTATGGATTGATTCATGAGAACGACAGGAGATCCGGAGCAAATCTAGATATTTTTTTCATTTAAATATCGAGCAAGCTTGTGGTCAAGTGAGACAGGGCCTTGTTCAACTGTTATGGAGACTCGAGTTCAAATCTTTGCCTTGGTAAAAAGCAGTGTATGTGAGTTTACATAGGTTAAGTTCTATAAAAGAGGACTTAACATGTTTGGCGAAAATGGTTTTACTTGTCTTGGATGGTACTCTTGATAGGTTAGATAGTTAACGATGTTATGTGTAATTATAGTATAGTTAATCTACTACCACATCTAACGTTCAAGGAGAAGGCGTTTGGAACAAATATCTCTTTGCAAAGAACGAGTCAAGATAGCCTCTTTCCTGGTTCTATGTTGGGAAATGTTTGTCCCAGACGTCAAAATATCCTTTTGCATTTCCTAATTTAATCATTTTAATAATTTGATTATTTATTTCAATATTTATAACGTTGTCAAGTATTCCCTAAAATAGTAGTCTAAAAAATAAAACAAACATTTAATAGTTTATTTATTTTTTCAAATTTACTTATATCATATATCTTGGATAAATTGTAAATTAATTAATCAGTCATCGTATTGTAATGACTAAATGCTATTTTATTTATTTATTCAATTTATTATTATTTATATTATAATGATTGCGAATTTTGATTTGTCATAAAATCTTTCTACTAAGTTAAAAAATAAAATAAAAATAGTAGCTCAGTTCTAGGCTCAACTGGTTGCCTGGCCTTGGTACTGTTCACAGGGCGTGTTCCATTGACACATACAAATATACTTTATAAATTTATCACGACCCAGTGATGCTGTCTGTATATCAAAGTTCTCATCTATGGTGTTGTATGCTTCACAGTGATACCAAGGTGCGTCCCTGGTTGCCAACACGGTTAACCATGAGCGCCATAACAGCCATGAGCTTGCGCGAATTTACTTATATTTACGGGATTGACTTCACCTTCAGTATCATCCAGAACAATCTGACATATACACCCGGTTATTGTGCTCTTCTTCCTCTATAAATATATTATTATTTTTCATAATTTTATACTTATTTCTACAAATAATCAAATTATCAATTTTATCATCCTCCATTTAATTAATTGCATAAAAACTGATAGTTTAAATTATTTTTTAATCCATCAGATATTTTTTGAAAAAGGTGATTCAACCACCTGTAGTTTTTTATTTGGCAAAAGCATCCAACTGCACTTGTCGGTAAATACAAAAGACTCAAAAAAAAACCAACGATTTAATTTACAATTAATTTATTTCGTAAATATTTAATCATCACTTCAAGAAAATGAAGACATCATCATTTTCTCTACGTGTTATGCGAAGGGTAAGTTTAATTAATTTTTAAATTAAAATTTTTTTTAACTTGATTGTCGTCAACTTCATAATAATTTTATACTTTAAAAAATTTTTTTTTTTTTACACAAAACTATTTGATTAAATTGAATTGCAAATATCTTATTATCATATTTTTATTTTTTTAATCGAGGGTTATATGTGGCTGACCTTTTATCGAATTGTCTTGTATTTTTTTTTTTTTTTTATACATATATATTTACTGAAATAATAATAATAATAAATATGAAAATAATTTTTTTTTAACTTTTATATTATATAATAAATTGCAAGCTTTTTTTTTTTTTAATTTACAAAGGGCTATTGATGGCCAGAATTAGTAAAACCATGACCATTTTAAATAAATAAATAAATGAATAAAAAAAAAAAACAAATATATCCGTCCGTTCCATCGGCTGTACTATAAGAGACTGCTACTGTATTTATTTATATTTCGGCTGAAAATTTAAAATATGGATAATATTGAGGGGGTTTTGTCCTGAATATTCTCAAATTTATAAAATTTTTCAGCTTTGCGTTTGTTGTTAAATAAATAAATGAATACCACCTCGCAAACTCATTAATTCTCATATTTTAATTAAATAAAATTCTTTGAAATGAAATTGTTTTATTAATTCCATTTTTTTATTTTTATATAATTAGCTGAATTATCATTATTATTATTAAAAATGGAAGCTACTATTTTTTTTTAACTTCAATAATTCATGAGAAATATGTTTCATTTTTATTTACGTGTGCTGAATAGAAATAAAATTTGATGCGAAAATATGATTCGCACATATGTAGTGTATGATATAATGATATTGCCAGGTGATTTATACGACTCAGAAAATTATTATTATCGTACTCAGTATGATCTAGTTATATCAGATACAAAATAGAATGAAAGTGAGATCATGTGATAATTTATATTGCACTATATCCAATTTGAATGATAATTTATTTATAAACTTTTGAATATATAAATCAAATGTATATAATTAATTTTCATAAATGGATTTGTTTTTTATATTGAACAATGTCAAACATAAAAAAATAATTATTACAGATTTAAAATTATTTTATTTAACAAGTAGAATTTTTAATTTTTTAAATAAAAAATTTCATTTTACTTTTTAAAATAATAAAATGCAATTTTTTTTATTATAATCTTTAAAAAAAATTATTTATTATGTCGCTCTTTATAAGGACTGTGAGGAGTGGCACATTTCAATTTTTTTAGACGAAAAAAAAAAACATAAAAATAGATTTTAGTCGTTTTAGAAAACAAGAAAGACCAATGACAATTGTCGTTTTTATCATAGGCGAATATTAATAATATCAATACATGAAAAAAATATTTAATTTAATTTTTTTTCTTTTAAATATAAACCTACAATAAAACAAAGAACTTTTATTATATTTTATTGTAAATTAAAAACATTGAAAAATTAGCTGAACGAAGATTAAATTTATCAAAAAAAACTTATTTTAATAGTAATAAATAAAATTTACAACTATGTATTTGTAATTTTAATTTTTGTTTTTAAATTAATACTAAATAGCTTGAAACTAAAACATTGGTTTATATTATTTTTCATTAAATTTGTTTCGTGTTCATATATTTACAAATAACATAAATGATTCATTTTATTTTTACGACTGTATAATATAAAATTGCTTGTAATACTCTTATCGATAATGAGATTTTATTCAGCATGGTGTTAATAATAATATTTTTTTTTTTTTTAAATCAACATTGCTAAGGAAACATTTTCCAGCTGAAAAATTTATTTTTTCTTCTTCAATGTGCTTTGAAATGTTAATGTTTGCATTATCATGTAATTTATTCTGTACGAATAACCACTAATAAGAAAAAAAAACTTGAAAAACTAAATTTACATAAAATATTTTCCAAAAGAAAATGATTGATTGATTCAAGTTAATTAATTGAATTTAAAATTCATTTATACAAAGTTATACTGAGTTTAATATTCAGCGCAGATTTTTTTTCAACTAAAAGCTCTGTAAGTAAAATAGAAAATGTATGTAAAATTAAAATATACTTAGATGAATTTATCGAAGCTTTTAAAGCTTCCTCAATTGAAGTCGGTAAAATAGAAATTTTTTTAAATTTAGACATACCTTACCTCGGCGAGTTGCCAAAGTTTTATGCCGAGTGAGGTAAGGTGAATGTCCCTGTTATGGACACTGTCCCAATTGTTTGTTACTTTCATTTTTTCAATACCCATTATCGATAATTCAATTAATTTTTTAATCCTCAGATTTTACAAATAAATATTCCATCATTGTGCATGTATCTTCTTGAATGTAAAAATACAAAACTTTAAAATAAATATTTAACTTCACCTTTTCTACTTGCATGTGGTCCATCAATAACTTTAACAATATCTTTGATTTTAATTAAATTTTGCTGACAATCAAGTATATTTGTGTAATAAATATGTTTTTCAGATATACTTGCATGTTTTCCCTGGTGGAAATATTTCTTCGGCTTTTTCCAACTTTCTTCGCTTTTTTTCCAACTTTCCTGAACAAAGCATTTACAATTAGATTGAAAATTACTTCATCGTATGATAGTATATTATCACCAGCACCTGACATAGTGGAAAAAATCCGAGTAAATTTCAGGTCGGAGAAATTTCTCAATTGTTTCTCCAACCATGGGTCATTGTCGTCGAAAGGTGGAGAAATGGCGGAGAAAAGTTGTAAAAAATTTCTAGAAATTTTCTACCATGGTTTCTTTAATAATTTTTTCACCCATTGAAAGTAAATGAACACAATCACATTCGAAGTGTACAATAACACCACATGCCCTTGTACTATATTGTACAAGATCACCAATTTGATATTGCCCATGACCATATTACCTCATAGTTGGAAATTTTGAGGTGATACTTTTTTTTCATGCATTGATGTATCAAATAATACAAAGCGTGACTTAAATTACAAATCCAGTAATTCCTTCGTGTGAATCACATTGAACTTTAAAGAACGGTTACTTTGTATCCTTAAGAACTATAGAAAAATAGTACTTATTATTGAAATCCCGGGTAAGGCATTTTGAGGGGGGCTCAGTTGTTTTATTTTTGCTCTTTGTTTATTTATTTTATTTATTTTATTTATTTTAAGTTTTTACGCCCTTGACATTTCATCTATAAATGTTTCAGTTATTATTAAAATTTTCAATGCTTCCCCCATGAAAAAAAATATATCCTGGATATACGCTAATCGAATATATCCTGGAATTGCTTAAGAATAATAACACTAGTAGCGCACTCTCAGATATATCTGAATGGCGTATATCCAGAATATATATTTTTTCGTGGGGGTTTGTTCATTTAAATAATTAAGTTTTTATATATATAAATTAATAAAAAGTCTAGGAACTAGGACAGGAATTCAGTCCTTGTCCAGATGTAAACAATATTGTGGTTAACCTACAATATTTAATTGTTTTTAATTTTATTTAAATAAATAAATTTTTAAAATTTATTAAACTCCATTAAAGGTTCCATAACATGGATCTTGTTGCCAATTGAGATTCTACTGAAAAAATATACTGTACAATCAATGGTCAATTATTTGAATTTCATATTAAAAAACGCTTTGATGTTGGTACAAAACTTGTCGCTGATACAATAGCACACTTGTTGAATTTTAAAAACCCAATGCCAATAAATAATCTAGACATTCAGAAAATAAAATGATGACTATGATGTCACAAATCATTCAACGATTAGAACATATTGATACAAAGTTAAATGATATGTCTAATGATCTTACGTTAATACTCGCTAGAACTCCACCGCGTACTACTACTACTACTACTACTACTCGTGAGTCAGGCTGAATCTTAGTCTTTAAGTCGAATCTTACGATTGATAAAAAGTAGTAATTTTATGTAATACCATTTAGAAGATTACAATGGTGTACACCTCAACAATGGTGACTTATCCGTAAATATATACTCGATAATTAATACTCATATTTCCACTCATGTTCTCTTATATAAGTATTATTAAACTATTTTCTAATGATATGCTTGTTTCTACAACTTAAAAAATTCATCAATTTTTTCAAGATAAAAATTCCATGTCAATATATATTTAGTCATATGATTATTTAATTTTTTTTTTTCAAATAAATTTGTTCAATTTAAATTTAATTTTATACGACAAAAAAAAAGTCTAAAATTTAAACATATGAATATTTTGTGTTGATAAAATAAATATTCATAAAGCCTTTGTGCAAAAAATTCATAAATAAAATATAATATACATTATAACGACTTAATTATAAACTTTATTAAGTCACTATGATATGTACTGATTTTTTTTTAATATTATAATTATAAGCTTTAAAATTAATTTTTAATAAACACTAATATAAAATATATATTTATTATTTATTTTCAAATGAGTTGTGTATATATGTATTCAACAAGAATCAATGTAATCTATAGCACAGTATAAAAAAAAATAAAAAGCGAAGAAAAAAAATATATAAAATAAAATGCAACGAGCTTGCGCAAATGAGGGTTGCACTTGGTTTAGTCAAGAGGGGCGCGTGGTGATAACAGGGGTGTTAGTCACGGCCCATCTGCCCATCAAAAAACACGTAAGTTCGTTAAAAGAATTAAATATCGTGTACATTACCCGCGTTTTAATTTTAATAATAAATTGTGACAATTATATTATCACAAAATAAATAAACAATATTTCACTGAAAAATTATTTTAAACTTCATGATTTCATTTTTTTTTTATAAATAATGTGGAAATTTGTTGTCAGCAATTATTATTCTAATTTAAATTAATTAATATTTAATTAAAAAAAATTTTTTTAGTGATTGTTTTGGTGATTTATTATTGTTTTATTTTATTAAAGTGTTTTTTTTCCAAAGGATAAGTAAAAAATCATCAAATTATTGTTCAAAATTTTGATTAATTATTATTATTTTTACTAGATTTTTTTTTCTAGGAGTAATATGATAATTTATTAATTTGCTTGGTATACTAATTGCTGATAAAAATAATTTTTTAATTAGAAAAAAAATGGTTCAATTGAAATACAAATTGTTCTGAAATTATTTTTATTTTATTTAATTTTTATTATTGTTTGTTAATATCATTAACTCGATGGTTATAATTATTTTTTCATCGAGTAAATATTGACAATAATATACACGTGACATAAATTTAATTCAATCTCATAACGACATTGGAAAATTAAAATAATTCAAGTCTATAAAAATTACTAAAATATAAATTATATATTAATTTTTTTTTGTCATTTAAATTAATTTTAAAAATATTACGTAATTTAGTAAAATACCCAAACAATCAACAGTGATTTCATGAAAAATAAATTAATTGTGAATTAAATTTTGAATTTATTAATAACAATAATAATGATTTCAATAGTTTATAATATTTTCGAGGATTTTTTTTATCAAGAAAATGATAAATTAATTTTTTTTCTCTACTGAAAAAATTTTGTTTATATATTTTAGTTCTTTTTTTTTTAATTAAAACAAGACACGAAAAAGTGTACAAGCCTCATTAAGCATAATATCTAAATTCCCTCGGGCAAAACTTTTTTTTTTTTTACGCTCTTTAACATTCAAAGAAAAAATATGAGAAAAAAAAACATTTGCTATTTTTACTGGAAGCTTGTTTTTACTTGCAGTTTTTTTTTTTTCATTTAATTATTTGTTAAAACAGTAATGAGAAAAACATGTATTCCCGATTGGTTAGTTATTATTCAAACAAATCAATCAGTTAAATTTTAACACCTAATAATTGTTCTAATTTAGCAATCCTAATTATTGTAATTATTTTGATTTGTGCGTTTAATTATTAACACAATAATTACCATAATTTTCAAACTATTTAAATTTGAAATTTCATTTGATTTTATAAAATGATATCAATGGATTTTGTAATAATAATTTTTATAATTTTTAAACAATCATAAATAAATGTGGTTATAAAAAACATATATAAATAATTTTATTATATTTTTAAATGATCAAACTGACAGATTTATAAATTGCCTTGCGTGTCTCACAATATTCGCGTGTTAAAAAAAAAAACTATAATAATTATTATTTCTAATAAAAAATTATGAGTAGTTTTTTTTATGATTTAAAATTACTTGATAAAATAAATATAATTCAACAAATAAAAAAAATTATTTAAGCTTATTTTTTTTTTAATATTATTTTATTTTTAACTTTAATTTTAAAAAATATGATTTTATCAACTCAATTGAAGTTTTCTCTCACCTTGATAAAAAAACCTTTATTTTACATTAATTCTAAAATAGCAAAAAAAAAAATCAAATGTTCTGATAGATATCTAAAAAAAAAATAGATTTCAATTCTTTTATTATTTTTTAGTGACCTGGAATTCAACTAAAATTAATAAAATTGATTTTTAAATGACAACATTCTAGATTTTTTAAAAACATTTTGAATTGAGTCCAATTCATCAATTGAAGGAAAAAAAAAATGATAATAAAATTACAATGCACATGTCAAAAAAAAAAAAGGAAATATTTTGCTCAAGTGATTCGTAGATAAAAGAAGCTTTGTTTAGCCACAATATTATTGTGATAATAAATTTTAAAATCCCACGCTTTTTTTTACAGAAACTATAAATTTTTTTTATTTTTTATTGTGCACGAGCAGGTTGATCATATATACACTTGTTCATGATCGTTACACATGAATCCCAAGTTGGCATGAATTCAAGGTCATTTTTTTTTATCACCTACATACATACCAGGCATAATCCTGGGTAAATACCACACGAGAACAAGCTGTGAATATTTTTTAACAACTATTATATTCTCAACAAGCTTGCAAGATGTTTGTTTAAATATCATTAAATTCTCTAGACTTGATATGCTTGTCTTTTCAGTTGAAAATTTATTCACTCTTTTAAGATAAAAATTTATTATCTCAATAAATATTCAGTTGGAGAAAAATAAAATCATTTTTCTTCAATATTTACTGGAATATTTGATTGCATATTTATCATGCATTGTTATGAATTTTATATTACGAAATTTGATAACTTAATTACACAGAGAAAAAATATTTGATTCAATCCAAAATATTCTTTAGAATAATACGATTAGTAATAAGGAAAAAAAATATATATTATAATAATAATAAACATTGAGGAATAAATTAAAAAAATACAATTTAGTTTCTAAAATAATAAAATAAAAAATTGTGTTTGTACAGATATTTTTTTAGTTCAACAATCTACCTGAAATTTTAAATTTCTATATTTAAAAAATAAACATTCAAATCAAGTGTCAATGCTAGACTTTAAACTGCCACTGCAACCATTAAAACTCCAGTTAAAATAAATGACTTGCTAAATTTTTTTAGGACCAACAGACTGAAATCTTAAAACTGGTTTACTTATTCTAAAAAAAAAAAATTAAAAAATCATATTCAGTGTTAGTACTATTTCCATGCTATTTTCATAAATTATTCCAGTAATTTTATTTTCTCAATTATCAAATGAAAATTTATTCTGAATTAATTTGTTGAAATATCATAAATATCATTAAACTATTTCCAAATTATATGCTTATTTCTACAGTTGAAAAATTCATCAATTTTTTCAATATGAAAATTAATTAACAAAATATATTTAGTCATATGATTTTTCATCTTTGAAAGAGAATTTAATTTTTTTTTTTGCACTTATATAGCTCTAAATGTGACCACATATTTTATATACATTTCAATAAGTCTAAAAACAATATTATAAATTATTTAAACTTAATATTTACATTATTAATTAAATTATATAACTGTGCTTTATTATTCAAACAGTATACGTATATATAATTTTATCGAGAATATTTACATAGTCCTTGAAACTAAATTGCCTTAAAACAATTAACAATTTATTAATAAAATATTTGTAAAAAAATTTTATCAACTTGTAATGAACTGGTAGATTATATGTAAACACAGAACTTTGAGAGAAAATTGTATGGAACCCATATGGCTGTAATTAAACTCAGCGAACATTTAATTAGAATGTTCATTCAAATATCTGTTAAATATAGGAAAATTTGGATAATCATAAATTCAAACTGATCATTATCAATGTTTTCATATTTTCTCCATGCATATTAGTATCAAAGATATGAATTTGTAAAATTTCTGGCACGATTCCAAACATTCTCATCTTATTTTGCTTTTAATTTTTGTTTTTTTTTTGTTTTTCTACCACAAAATTAGACCAATGATAGTAATCAATAGTCATAGCTTAACTAGGATTTGTATAAATGTTAATTTATATATATTTATGTGAAATTTAAAATACGAAAAAAAAAATAAAATAATGCTATAAATATTTATATTTTAAAATAAAAAGCTCAATAGTCAAGTAAAGAAGAATAAAAAAATAATGAAAGTGAATTTGTATGTTGATAGGATGACTGATAATATCATTATATTTCTGGCAACGACAATTTATTTATTTTCTCAAAATAATAATCATTGCTTTATATTTACACAGTAAAATTCCATCGAGCTTGCAAGCTCAATTTCATTTTCCCGGGGACAAGGACACATACCGCAAAAAAAAAAAACACTCAGTCATGTAATTTTAATTATTTAATAACCAATGATTGGATAATCCTTTGAAGAGAAAAAAAAAAATAATACAAAATATGAAAAATTCATCATGAACGAAAAATAAAATTGATTAAATTTGGATATATTTTTTTTAAATTGAAGTTTATATTTAATTTAGATGACCACTATAGTTTCTTTGTAAATATTATAAAAATGTTTATGTCAATTGATGGAGTGTTAATAAGATTTTAAAGTAAAAATAAATCGTCTGACCTAATACAGTGTTGTACTACTTGTTATTCTAAAATTCTCTTTTTATAAATTTCATAAAGTAACAGCGGAAATTGGGGCTTAGATTTTGTAAGCACTGGCATAAGTATTCGGGTTTTAGGTTTATAAAATAAAAAATATAAATTAGATTAGCAAATTGTGAAAATAGATAAGTGAGATTTTGTATTGGTAGAAGTAATGGAGAACATGAAAAACGAAAAATTGTGAACATTGAGGTTGGATGCGCCGTGGAAATGATCAATACTCACTTTTCTCATAGTAACACAATAATAAAATGACAAACAAATACAAAAAATATAATAAATAAATAATACAGTGTTATTATTATAACAACAATAATAATAAATAAATATAATTAAAAAAATTTTTATAAATTTATTTTTTTCTTTACATAATAGACATATTTCTAAATTGTTTTTTCAATTTTTTAATTTTTATACAGCTTTATAAATTATTTACTGACCAGAAGAAAATTTTTTTTTCATTAAAAAAATGTTTATTAATTAAATTTTCATTTTTTTTCTTTTTTAAAATTATTATTTTTATTATAAAATAATAAAAAATAATGAATGCAATTTTTTTTTGTTTATTTAGCAATTGTTTTTGTATTTATAGGAATAATTTTATTTATTTTATTTTAAATATTTAAATTAAGACTTTTGTTATAGTGTAAAAATAGATGAAGTTCTTTTGAGTATTTAATTTGAATACTTCAAATTTATTGACAATTCAACTTTATTGTGTCATTTACATTAAATTTCAAAGGTTTATATTTAAATTTTTACAATGCTTTTAGCATTACTTTATGAAACTTGAAATTATTTTAAGTAAAATTTTTCTTTTAACGTTTAGATGTTTAAGTTTTTTCTTTTTTCATTTTATAATTGTCGTTTTGTACTACTTTGTAACAATTGTTGAGAGATTTTAAAAAAGAAATTTTTTAAATATTTAAAAATACAAATGGAAAAATAAATACTTGACGAGTTTTAGTAGCTGTATGTTTTAAAAAACAAATGATTGTTGAGTTTTTTATTTTATCATTAACAATCTTACATAAAAATATAAAAAAAAAAACAAAGTATTTTTTAATTACCACTTTTTTTCATCAACTTATTTCAATTTCTACTTGGTTTTTTATTTCATTTTTTTTTTTTACTTTTTAACTTGGTCATTGTTTTAATATCAAATTGCAGAAAATAATTTCCGGGAAAATCGAATAACGGCTTTGAGGTGTGGCATTGGTGTATATCTGTGTTTTTCAACTTGAATGAGGTATAAGTTCAAATTCGATACAAAACTCAATTGAACTTTTTCTTTGTTCACATTCAAAAATAAATGTAATTTTTTTTTTTATTTAAAAAAAAAAAGTAAAATAAAAATAAATTGAGATAAAAATATTTATCTGACGATTTTAACAATACAATATTTTTTTCAAAATAAAAATTAATTACATTTAAATAATAAATACTTGTAGCTAATAAAATAACTTAACAAAATGATAAAACTTATCTAAATTTTACGAAAAAATTAAAAAATAAAATTGAGTCAAAATTAAGCATTGACTAGAAAATAAAAATAATAAAAAATAAAGCTAAAAAAAAAAAAAGATTCAATGGGATTTTTATGAAAATAATAGGACCTGAAGATAAAATTCATTCGAGTTTCATAGCAGAATTTTTATCAAAGCCATATCCTTTTTATTTTTATTATTTTTTTTATAATACTCATTATTTATTTTTTTTTTTTGCGTGGCACTATTGAGGCCAGTATCAAATAAAAAATAATTTTATTTTGTATATTTTTTTTACCAACTGGAAGTCCTTTAATTACCGTTCATATCAACCAGTATATTTTCCAGATTTTTTTTTTATTTTTAAAATATAAAAACGAGCAATTATTATTAAAAAAAAACCTACTAACAAAAAAGTCAAACTGCAATTTATTTTAATAATTCACGTTTTATTAACAGCAAAAAAGCTCAGCTTTTTTTTTCTCAATTTCTTGTCCTACATTCCACATGAATTTTAAACAATTATCTTTTCAATTTATATTAATTTTCTATCAATATTTCATAAAAAAAAAATTATCAATTGTTAAAATAATTAAAATAACTACTGATTCGCAAAATAATCTTTTGAGCTTTCATCTGCAGAAAAAGGCGACAAATTTTATCGATAATAATTGGAGAGAAATATTGGCTTAAATACTTTCAATTGATTGATAATACTTGTGTGTCTTTTTCACGTATGCGTGCTGCTTATCAATCGACAAATTGCTTTTTAGAAATTGCCAACTGTCGTGCAGTATGTTTATGAAATATTTATACATGTCAGTTTGTCGGACAAATGTGCAACACACCATTTTTAATACATAAAATTTCCCACAATTTTCGATACTTATCCAACAACAATGTACTATTATTTATTTATAAATTTTTTTTAAATATAGCAATTTATATTATTCTAAACACGTTTCACAATTTTTTACATGAATTTTATCTTGTAAAAAAATTATGTAAAATTTTCAACGTGTTTTGTTTTTTACTTTTCAATATATAATTAAATATTTAACAAGCTGCAATTTTTTTCTGATAAATTGCATGAAATTATTCATGCAAATAATGGTAACACGTGATTTTATAAAGTTAAACAAGTTTGTAACTATTTTACATACATAATTTCAATTTTTAAAAAAAAATTCAGAATCGACAATTATTGAAAATTATTTTTTGAAAAATGATACATTATTTAATTTTTTTTTGATAAAATTTACAGATACATTTTTAATTTGCTAATGAAGAGAAGATAATTAATAATTTTAATCAAATTTATATCATACAAAAATTAAACTTTCATACATTCTTTAGAAATTAAAAAAATAATAATAATAATAATCTAATTTTCGTGTTTTTATAACTAAGTTGGATATAGTTTGAATAATAATAAAATAAAAAAGTAAAATAGTTTTTAAAAGTAGCACACTAGGTCTCTAGTGTGTCAAAATAATTTGTGGGGTGTGACTGTCGTTTAGTGAACATAGCAAGAGTGTGTGAACTATTAAAACTTGAAATTTTCAAGCGAAAATTTCAAGGGAATGATCATTAACACCCTGACATTAATGTATTTTAGAAATGATATTTTTAAAAAATAATAATTACTAGTTTAAAATTAATTAACAAATTGGATTTGAATAATTTAATTTTGCCAATTATATTATTTAGAAAAGAAAATTAATTTGAATGAAATCACTGTTGATTATTTAGCATAGAATTTATGAAAAAAATTAGTTTATAATTAAATTAATAAAATTA
Organism: Aphidius ervi; assembly: GCA_015776835.1. Classification (NCBI taxonomy): domain Eukaryota; kingdom Metazoa; phylum Arthropoda; class Insecta; order Hymenoptera; family Braconidae; genus Aphidius; species Aphidius ervi. Next base: position 2,660,490 of record MKYW01000003.1, on the reverse strand, counting down.
GTTTAGAGTATTAGATTTAAATAAAATTTATTTTGATGTTTTGCATATTTTAGATTCATCTTCATAAACCACTAGTCGTCAATTTACTAGTAAAATTTTACGATGCAGCCAAGAGCATAAAAATAGTTAAAAAATATTATCAGAAGATAATTAATGTCCCCTAGTGATCATCAAAAATCCACGTAAAATAAAATAATTTAACAAATGTTTTTAGTTAACGAAATTGAATATCAAAAAATAAATAATGAAATTAAAAAATTAAATTATTTTCTTTATGAAAATAAAAGTAATATCAATTTTTCTATGAAATTTTCAATTATAAATATTGATATAATTTTTAATAATTACGCAATTATTCCAAGTTAGTGTGGTATGATTTATAGTAATTAAAAATTTGTTAATGAATGATAAATAATATTGATATCAACAGTTAAATCAAGTGATAATCAAATTTAGATAAAATATTTGCACATCTAGAAATTGTATTAGTTTATTGATAATATTTTTTTGATAATCACATATTGAACGTGGTATAATTATTGCTATTTTTTATCACTGATATATATTTAGTAGATATATATTTAGAAATTAATTTTGAGTATAAAAAAGTGGTGCTACGAATTATCCAAGATGGCATTTGCTGCGGCAAGAATGATACTCAAGGACAAAAGAGGAATGCGGAAAACGAGTAAGGACGATTTTACACCTCGTAATAGAAGCAAGGTAATATTACTAATATTTTCATTAGCAAAAAATTATAATAAACCATGAAAAAATAGAAAAAAAAAGCAATACAATTGTCAAGTAATTCAATCAACAATACAAGGGTTCAATTGATAATTTAATTTTAAGATTTTACCAGTGAAATTATCTGAAAATAAAACATCCTGTAAAATATTTTCCATCAATTTTTCCTTTGCTTATATTAATTACCAGATTTTATTTATTTCAAGATAAATTTTACAACAAAATTTCTATCATCAATTAGTAATAATTAAAATATTAAAATTATAAATTTAATTAATACTATTTATATTTGAAATTTAAATTTTTAAAATACAATTTTATATTTTTCTGTCATTCCCTAATAAATTTTTAAATTTATTAATTTAATTTTATAAAACTTTATTCAAATAATTAGTGTTAAATTCAACATCTATTGTTTACAGTAAATTCAAATTAATAATATAATAATTTTACGATGAACAATGAGCATGTATTATAAAAGTTTCAGGTAGCTTTGGTTACATAAATTTGTAATGATCATTACAATTGTAATGGCTCGTGATGAAGGAAAAGCAATTAGCAAATGTTCAATAGCCAAATGAGCATAGTTAGATATTCGATCAAAATCTGATGTTACATTAATTAACGGTTACCCACAAATTTTGCTATTCTAAAACACCAAATTTGCCTTATCGATATATTGATATCATTTTTAATATATTTTAATTTTAATTGATTATTATTTTTGCTAAAAATTCAATAGATTAATTTTATAAATACAAAAATTAATTTAATTATTTTAAATTATATCATATATTGTTTCTAAATAATTTTAATTTTATAAATAATAAAGAAAGAAATTATTTTTGTGTAAATTTTAAAGTTGAGACAAATTATATTCGTAAAATTTATTCTACATTCAAAAATAATTCAAATTTAATTTATATGCTCAAATTCAAATATTTATTTTTGTTGAAATTTATATTTGTTTTTACTTTAAATATAATTTAAATATATTTTTAAACTTACTTTTAAATTTGCTATCAGTTGCAATTGAAGTTGTATCAATGACACTATGATAAACTTGTCCAAAATTTAATTTTACAAAGTCTGCTTATCACAGTGGTTAACCTTCATCAACATGTCCAAATGACTTTAATGAAATTTACAAAATACTAGATAATTGTCAATGTAAATTATCCGAATATTACAAAAGTTTTATGATAATAATAGGATAAGTTGGAGGATCCATTGTGATGGACCCTTCAGCCAAAGCCATTGAATTATCTGACACAAGATGACTGGTAAATTGATAGTAGCTTATTAATTATTATTAATAGATTATGTTCATGTTGCATTATCACATAGTTGACAAGCCAAAACCAGTATTAAGTTTTAACTAATGCCATCAATTTTTGTATCAAATCAACAGTCAACTCTTCTACTATAATCCAAATGTAATTTATCATTTTCAATAATTCTAATTTTGTTTTTTCTTCTTGTAAATATTTATTATTTTGTGGTAATTTTACAGTGTCGCGTGGGTCAATGTCATTGTTTAAATATCCTGATAAATGATTCTCAAAAAAAAAAAACACTATGTAGCTTATACTTTTGTAAAAAACATTTTTAAAATAAAAGCTAATAATTATAAAAATAATTCAAGAACAGTGAAAAATAAACAAAATGATATTATAAAAATAAAAAATGTCATAAAAATAATGATACATAAATAAATATTCCACTTAATAATTTATTTATTTTTTTTTTAAATTTACTTTTAGCATATATCTTGGATAAATTGTAAATTAATTTATTTAGAAATTTTTTCATTTGAATGTCAAGCAAGCTTGTGGTTAAGTGGGACAGAGGCCCCGTTTTACGGTGCCTGTAGTCTTGGGTTCTAATCCTTTACAATTACTTTATCGGGTGTCATAGTCTTACTATGACTATGACACAATCTATTCATAAATAGATTCAAATGGTACATCAAAGGAATATTCTTCTATTAAATAAAAACCAAAGGACAAAGCGTGTAGAACAAATATCTCCTTCCATAGAACGAGCAAGGATAGCCTCCTTCCTGGTTCTATGCTTGGAAATATTTGTCCCAGACGCCAAAATATCCTTTTGCAATTTCTGATTTAATAATTTTAATAACCTAATTTTTTATTTCAATATTAATAACAGTTTTGTTATCCAGTATTTACCCAAAATAGCAGTCTATTAAATAAAACAAATATAGAATACATAAAATCATAATGATACAATGACTATTATCAAATGAGAAAAAAATTATGATAAAAAAATAAATATTCCATTCGATAATTTACTTTTTTTTTTTGCAAATTTACTTTTACCATATATCTTGGATGAATTGTAAGATATATTATTTTCTTCTCGTAAATATTATCCAATTTTTAAACTAAGTAAATTATTGAATTTTAAATCATCTGAATAAAATTAAATTGATAATTTTTTTCCTAATAAATTCAAAAAGGGAATGACAGAAATAAAATTGTAAATGTCAAATGTTTTAATATAAAAAAAAAAAAAATATAATAATACAAAATTAAACATCAAATTTCTCGACAAATAAAAAAGAATATTTTCAAAATGAAAAAATAAAGATTTTATCCTGTTGAGAATGATAATCATGTTGTTCATATAAAATTAAAATAATAAAATAAACATTTATTTAAAAAATAACACATTATCTTGATAAAAAAAAATATCATAACACTGTAAATTACATTCATAATGCACTATTGTATTATAAATATGATTTATAATTTTTTGAAAAGATACATTTCACTGAAACAATAGAGGTTATAAAAATAAATAATAATTTTTTATAATTTAAAATACAGTATCAATGGCATCAGTGTTTGAAAAAAAAGCACAAAAAAAAGCTAGCTTAGTTCTACTTTTTTTTTTGCCAAGATATAACATTTGAAATGGTTTTAAAAATAATTGACGATGCTAGTTTATATTTATATCTGTCTAGAGCTTTTTATATGAATTAATGTTAAATGTTTAGAGCTTCAACTATTACATCAATGTTTAAAAAATTAATTGTTATTGTACACTGCTAAAAGAAAATTCCTAATGTTTTTTAAAACATATATCCAAAGTTCTTGAGATAAATATAATTCAAAAAAAAATAATAAAAAAGCTGTATAATTATATTCTTTGTATTATCTATTAATTGTTTTAAATTTTAATTTTTATTATTTATATTTTAATTATATTGTGTATTTTGTGATTATTTAATTAATATTTTTAATTTTATTGTTAAATTTGTTTGTCTTTTTGCATTTGGAGTTGATAAAAGCCTTTAAATTTATTTCATTCGATTGAATAATTAAAGGGTGTTAATAAACACTATTCTAAAAAAAAAAAAAAATTATTATTGTAATTATATAAATTCTAGTAATTAATCAAAAACGATTTAACAATTTATTTTCATAATTTTTCATCACATCTGACAAAAAACTCGATACACTGTGTCAAATTTCTTACAAAGTAATTTATTATTTATTAATTCCACATGGAAAATGATCAAAAAAAATTAAACAACAAAATTAAAAATATATTTTTTTCATGTGAAAATGATCTAATAGTCTATATAAAAAAAAAATATAGATAAAGATAGACTTGTACTTGTATTTACAGGCTCGCAGTGCCAGTACAAGTAGCTTTAGAAGTCTAAGTCAGGTACTAAAAACTTTAAACTTCGCAATTATCAATTATTATTGAAGCAGCTATTTTTAAAATTTTTTAGATAATTAGATTATTGCAATGAAAAAAATCTAGAGTCAACTAATTTATTCTGTTAATTAGAATTTTTGTAAAATTAATATTTCACGTATAATCATCATTTTTTTTGCAATATAATTTGGCATTTATTTGCTTAAACTGGTGCATTACTTGAAACGTGAGTCATTTATTTTAACTTGACATTTTTAAAATTTTACCACTTGACATAGTTTTTTTTATTTAACTCATTAGGCATTTTCTTTATTTTCTTTTAGTCATTTTAATTTTTTTACGCTATGTACACAAAAATTTTTATTTTGCGACGTTTTCATTTTAACCTTGCAAGCTTTATCAACGCTGAATTTAATATTATATATTTTTGCATGGAAAAATATAATAAAAAAAATAATAAAACAATGATGTAAATGCATATGGCAGTGTTGTAAAGTGACATATGAATAAGGCATGTTCAAACCGTTGCACGCGACATTAATTAAAATAAAAAAAATATTTCCATTTATAATCTGTAAGTATTTACAAAGTGCATGGAATCAACCTTTACAATTAAAAAGCTCAAGAAATTAAAATATTCATTAATTTAAATGTCAAGGAATTTATATTTTTTTCTCTTTATATAAATAAATTATTAAATAAAATAAAAAGATGAATGATTTGAATGAACAAATAAATAGTTTGATGATTAATCTAAATCAGATATTGAGGCAAGAGGTCAGCAGGTAAATGACATATTTATTTTGCTTCTTCAAAATTCCCTCAGGGCTGTTAAAAGTTCCAACGATAAAATTGACAAGCTAGACATGTAAAGAAAAAAAAAAACTAATGGCAAAAAAAAATTGAAAGAGTTACATGTACTTTTAGTACGTGGTTGTAAAAATTTATTCGATCAATATTTCAAGCACTCTGCTATAATTGTTCTACAAGTAAATTAATTTAATTTTTTTTTCAAACATAAATTTTAAAATTGCATTGTTTTATATCATAGGACAATTTATTTTAAACAATATTTTAATACAAGCTCATGTATTTATTTTGTATATTTATAAATTTTACAAAAACATTTAAGCTGGAAAAAAAATTAGAGTGAAATTATTTGCGTCAATTTTATTTATAATCGTTGGCTATTTACGGCCTCATAAATGTCAATTTTATATTTTTTTTATTACCTTTTATGGCTTACTACTAAATTGAATTAATATATTTAATTTAATGATATATATCTTGAAGGAAAAAAAAAATATACTCGAAAAATACTGAACGTTGTTTGTAGTTTGTGCTAAATAAAAATTAATTTTTTTATTATAAATAATAACAAGTTTGTTAAACAAAAAAAAAATAAACTTCATTTTGTTTTATTTTGTCAGGACGTGACAGTGAACATGACGAGAATTTTTTTCTCAATGTCCAGTAAATAGATATCCAATTTCAAAATAAATAAATAGACTATTGCTAACACATGTCTATAACAATGTGTGTATATTTTTTTATTTTATTTATTTTATAAATATTAAAAATCTCTTGCTAGTGTCCAATTGGTATTTTAAAATTTAGTTAGTTGCACAACTTTTCAAGGACAGTTGAGTCTGGGCAAGCTTCTTATTGATCTTTTGGAAAATAGTCTCGTCCTGGTTTTTGTCATGAAAAAAAATACGTGGATAAATTTTTTTTTGTTAAATAAAACGAGTGTACAATATGAGAGCCATCTGTATGTCAATTTAAAATATTAATAATAAATAAATAATAAATAACTTGACAATTTCAAGTGTAGATATAATTTAAAAAATTTTTAATATCAAATATTAAATGAATTCATGTTTCATATATTTTTGTATTTTATATTTCATGAATCTTCGGTTTATTTGTCGTCCAAATATCGTTGGAGACGATATCAATATTACTGGGCAACTTTCCAGAATTTTTTTTTTATTTATAATATCGACAAAAGCGCGATACATTTTGTCTCATATTTTATTTACTTTTATTTTTATGACTATTGTGTGTTTTTTTGTTTTTACTACTTGACAGAGTATTTACTATTTCGTGGCAATTTTACAATGTTGCTCGGATCTATGTCATTATTCAAATATCTTGATAAATGTTTTTCAAAATTTAAAAAAAAAAAAAAAACATTATGTAGCTTATACTTTTATAAAAAATATATTTGACATAAAAGCTAATAATTATAAAAATAATCCTTTTATCATATATCTTGGATAAATTGTAAATTAATTTATTTAGATATTTTTTTCATTTCAATAACAAGCAGGCTTGTGGTTAAGTGGGATAGGGCCCCGTTTCACGGTGCCTGTAGTCTTGGGTTCAAATCCTTGTTGGACTCGGAAAGATATCGTAATGTTTAACATAAGTTCCTTATCTTCTTTGAAATATTTCTTCATGAACGCTTATAGTGTCTCTAATAGCATTTATATCTGTGTTTCAAAGTATGATATGGTAATAAGAATTGTGTCGGTTATTATCAAGTGCCTACTTAATCCAAGAACCAGGCGTACGGAACAAATATCTCCTGGCAGAGAACGAGCAAGGATAGCCTCTTTCCTGGTTCTATGCTCGGAAATATTTGTCCCAGACGCCGGGATATCTTTTTGCAATTCCTAATTTGATCATTTAATAACTTAATTTTTGATTTCAATATATTGATAAGTGGTGTTGTCAATTAGTCTACAAATAGAAGTCTAAAAAATAAAACAAACATAGTAACACATATAATCATAATGACACAATGACGATCATCAAATGACAAAAAAATTATTTCTAAATAAATAATTATTCTATTAAATAGTTTATTTATTTTTTTTGCAAATTTACTTTTATTATATATCTTGGATAAATTGTAAATTAATTTATTTAAAAATTAATTAATTAGTCATCGTATTGTAATGACTAAATGCTGTTATAAAGTCTCGTCCTCTTTGTAACGCCCCAAGACTGAATAAAAAAATATTTATATATATATACATATATATAAATTTACTTTCATTTTTATGACTATTATGTGTTTTTTTGTTTTTTACTACTTGACAGAGTATTTACTATTTCGTGTCAATTTTACAGTGTCACGTGGATCAATGTCATTGTTTAATTATCCTGATAAATGATTTTCCAAAAAAAAAAAAAAAACCATCATGTAGCTTGTACTTTTATAAAAATAATCCAAGCACAGTGAAAAGTAAACAAAATGATTATTATAAAAATGAAAAATGTCACGAAAATCATGATGAATAAATAAATATTTAATTTGATCAGTTTTTTTTGAAATTTACTTTCATCATATCTTGAATAAATTGTAAATTAATAAATAATTAATTAAAATATAATATTTAAATTTAAATATTCTAACAATTTATTTAGATATTTTTTTCGTTTGAACGACAAGCAAGCCTGTGGTTAAGTGGGACAAGGCCTCGTTTTACGATGCCTGTAGTCTTGGGTTCGAATGCATATTCTATAAATCGCATCAGCTTTATGTTAAGTTAAGTTTAATTGATGTTTATGATAAGTTTATGGACTGTCTTCAATTTGACACTTATATATAGAGAATTGGGGTTCCGATAATTATCGACTACCTAGAAAATCTAAAAACCAGGCGAATGGAACAAATATTTCCTTGCAAAGAACGAGTAAGGATAGCCTCTTTCTTGGTTCTATGCTTGGAAATGTTTGTTCCATGCGATGCTATCATGACTAAATATCATGGTCAAAATATTCTTGAATATAAAATTTCTAGTTGAATCATTCTAAAACGAAATATCGTGGTAAATAATTTGCCAAAAAAAAAAAAGACATCATGTAGCTTGTGTTTTTTAAAAACACATTTAAAATAAAAGCTAATATAATTATAAAAATAATCCAAACACAGTAAAAACTAAACAAAATCTATTATTAAATCCATTAAATTTTCTTTATAGTTTTTGTTACTTACAAAATAGAAAATATAAATAGATGAACAATAATCAGTCAGTAGAAAATATCAAGCAAGCTTGTGGTTAAGAAGGTCAGAGCGTCGTTTTACGGTGCCTGTAGTCTAGGGTTCAAATCCCTATACAAAGTTTAAGAGTTTTTATTTACAGCAAATATTTCAAAATCTCTGTCTGATAGTCGATGAATAATGGTTATCAAAAAGTGATGGTATATATCTCCAACCCCCTTGATAATCATGGATCAGGCGTGTGGAACAAATATCTCCCTGCAAAGAACGAGCAAAGGATTGCCTCTTTCCTGGTTCTATGCTCGGAAATATTTGTCTCAAATGCCTAAGTATCCTTTTGCAATTCTTAATACAATCATTTTAATAATTTAATTTTTGTTTTCAATATCAATAACAGTTTTTGTTGTCAAGTATTCCCTCAAATAATAGTTTAAAAAAATAAAACAAACATAGTAAAACCTCATCATATAATGACACAATGACTATCATCAAATGTCAAAAAAATTATGATAAATAAATCAATGTTCCATTTAATAATTTATTTATTTTTTTAAATTTCTTTTTATCATATATCTTGGATAAATTGTAAATTAATTTATCTAAAAATTAATTAACTTGTCATCGTATTGTAATGACTAAATATTGACACTATATTTCATTTCATTTAATTTTTTAAATATTTTTCTTTTAAATATTGTATTAAATGTTTATTTAATTTATTTATTTATCGAATTTATTATTATACATTTTTAACGAGATAATTATTGTAAATCTTGGATAAATTCTGTTATTAATTTATTTTCTACTTGCTAGTAGATATTTTTGTTGTTGGATATTTTCTATGAGGTTTTTTTTTTATGCATGCAGATATATTTGTTGAGGGTATTCCAACCGGGTAATTTTCTTTCAGAATATTCAGTCATCAATTTAAGGAAGAAAATTGTATATAATTGTAGCAATGTTGAATTAACAAGAACATATAATTATTTCGAGGACTTAATTTTCAAACAAAAGGCTGAGTTGACAGACATTTTTGTATTTTAACTGGAACACTCTATCTTGCATAGACTTGAGCCATCTTTTTTATCTCCATTGAGAATCAACCCTAAGACAATTTTATAAATGTTAACATATTCTGTCTCTTCTACAGTAATTCATTTATTTTAGTATTTTAATTATTTTTATTTTTATGACTATTGTGTGTTTTTTTGTTTTTACTACTTGACAGAGTATTTACTATTTCGTGGCAATTTTACAGTGTCGCGTGGATCAATGTCATTGTTTAAATATTCTGATAAATGATTTTAAAAAAAAAAAAAAAAACATCATGTAGCTTGTACTTTTATAAAAAAAGTTTTGAAATAAAAGCTAATAATCATAAAAATATTCCTAGCACAGTAAAAAATGAACAAAATGATTATTATAAAAATGAAAAATGTCACAAAAATTATGATAAATAAATAAATATTTCATTTAATAATTTATTTTGGTTTTTTAAATTTACTTTTCTCATATATCTTGGATAAATTGTAAATTAATTCATTTAGATATTTTTTTTATTCAAACGACATGCAAGCTTGTGGTTAAGTGGGACAGGGCCCCGTTTTACGGTGCCTGTAGTCTTCAGTTCAAGTCATTGTTGATACACTTTACTTCAGATTATGGTTCTGATTAGGGCTTCATGCGGTACCGAGACTAGTCTCGGTCTCGCATGCGTCGTCTCGCGAGACGCGAGACCGAGACCGAGACCGAGATCGTCTTCAGTCAATAAAACGATACCGATACCGAGACCGAGAGTATCGACTGAAAGTCTCGCCGGTATCGCGAGACTTTAAAAATTTTAGATCGAATTTTTTTTTTTTTTTTTTTTTTCTCGTAACGAACCGTATTGAAAAGAAAAACTGTTATGCAGTAAAATACTGCACAGTAAGACACTGCACAGTAAGACATTGACGCTACAGTCACAACGAGATATCTACAAGCCTTATGTACCTATGAAAATTGTAAAGTTACGCCAATTATATTTTCCTAAACTGATATTTTTTGTATCTGATATTTTAAAAGCAGTATTTTACTTCGTGGAAAGAGAAAAATACATATCAATGAAGAGAAAGAAAGAAAAAAATCTATTATTTGTTTATGGAATTTCTAAAGACTTTTGTCTAACTACTTCATTGATTTTTAAAATTTAAAGTTTCAACTTTGAACATTTTTTCTTTTTATATTTTTTCGGAAAAATTATTTTAAAAATTCTAAAAATTATTAAATTATGTTATAATTTTGTATGATTTAATTTATCAATTTTATTGATATAAAATATTAATTAAAATAATTCAATATTTATTTTAAAATATTAAATAGTATAATATTAATTGTTTTTATTTTATATGAATTTTTAATAAAATATTTATATATTATTCAATCATTTAAATGATTGAATAATATATAAATAAACCAATTGGTTTCCATTCTTTTATATTTTACTTAACGAAAAAATATTAGTATAAAAGCGAGACCCGGCGATACTTGCGAGACGAGACCGAGACGAGACCGAGACCGAGACCTAAAATCCTAAAACTGCGAGACCGAGACCGAGACCGAGACCTGGTGCGAACATGCGAGACCGATACCGAGACTCGTCGAATCTCGTCTCGTCTCGTACCGCATGAAGCCCTAGTTCTGATACTCTAGAGCGTGTGATTGGAGTTATCTGCAAAAATCTTAGTTCTGATCATGTCGAGGATATCACTAACATCAATGCTGAATATTCAATAAGATAATGCAAGGATTATACGTGTGGAACAAATATCTCCTGGCAAAGAACGAGTAAGGATAGTCTCTTTCCTTGTTCTGTGCTCGGAAATACTTGTCCCAGACGCCGGAATATCCTTTTGCAATTCCTAATATAATAATTTTAATAACTTAATTTTTTATTTCAATATTAATAACAGCGTTGTTGTCAAGTGTTCCCCAAATAGTATAATCATAATGACACAATGACTTCCATCAAACGTCAAAAAAATTATGATAAATAAATAATTATTCCATCTAATAATTTTTTTATTTTTTTTTGCAAATTTACTTTCATCATATATCTCGGATAAATTGTAAATAAATTTATTCAAAAATTAATTAATTAGTCATCGTATTGTAATGACTAAATGTTTATTTATTTTATTTATTTATTTATTCAATGTATTATTATATATATATTAATAACAAGATAATTGTCATAAATCTTGGTTGTTAGATATTTTCTATGAGGTTTTTTTTTCGACGCAGATAATTTTGTTGGGGGTATTCCAACCAGGTAATTTTCTTTCAGAATATTTAGTCATCAATTTAACGAAGAAAATTGTATATAATTGTAGCAATGTTGAATTAACAAGAACATATAATTATTCCGAGGATTTAATTTCCAAACAAAAGCCCGAGTTGACAGTCATTTTTGTATTTTAACTGGAACACTCTATCTTGCATAGACTTGAGCCATCTTTTTCATCTCCATTGGGAATCAACCCTGAGGCAGTTTTATAAAAGTTAACATATTCTGTCTCTTCTACAGTAATTCATCATATACTCCTATTCACTTTGAAAATTCATAATAATACTCCAATTAAAATTTACAATGTTTAATAAATAATTTCCAGTATCAAATTTAATTTTTTGTCATATATTTATTAACGTAATATTATCTCTTTTTTTTTTTTCTTAATTTTTTTTTAACATGAATAATTTTAATTTAATAAAACTATAAAATAAAATGCATTATTATTAAATTAATCCCCAGTCATCATTTCCATGAATTCTGAAAATATAAAAATACAAATCAATAAATAATTGAATAAAATAATTTTCAAAAAAGCTTTTGGTTCAATTAAAATAATAATCTCAATTCAAAAAAAAATAAACAGCTACCATGTGTGGCTTTATTAACCACAAGAAATTTTAATTCCACCTTTTTTTATCTACTAATATTTTTTTTTTTTTACTATTTTAATTTCTTCTTAACCGCTGTTGGAATTTTTATTTGCAAAATCGTGGTAAGAATAATTCTTATTTAAATAACAAAATTTACTTTACAAATTTTTTAGATTAATTTCAAATGAAAAAAATAAATAAATAATTGATAAATTATTTCAATAAAATTTTGATCAAATAAATGATAAATTTATAGACAAAATCCTACCGTCAAAATCAACAGTGCCAGAACCATCGGTATCAATTTCCGCAATCATACCATCCATCTGATCCGGTGTAATTTGATCATCCAATGCTGCCAAAATTTCACGCAATGAACTTGTAGGAATATAACCATTTCCCTCTTTATCATAAAGTCTGAAAGCTTCTTTGAGTTCTTTCTGGAGTGCTTCATCATCCTCTTCTTGAAAATGATTTGCAACTCGATAAAATGAGTCGAAATTAATTACACCATTGCCTGAAATTAAAAAAAGCACACACCAACTGCATCAGCATATTTTCTCCAAATAAAAAAAGCTCAATTAAAGCACAAAAATATTTTTTAATTTACAAAATTTCTCGCGGAGGTTTTTGTTCATTTTATTTATTTTTTTTTTTGATGATTATATCCTGTATCATCAACACTCAATAATATTTGATAACGAAACAAAAAAAAAGCAAAATCCTGAACTATTTTACACTGGTGACAGCTGAAGATTAAAGTGGAATCAACGTAGATGGACTGGTGATAGTGAACAACGTGTTCTGAATAATAATACAGAGCTTTTCAAAGTTTGATACTTTTGCTATTCGTTCATCAGGTCATGGAAAAAATACAGCTGTTTAAAAAAATAAAAAATAAATACTCTATCACACTAACTTTTATTTAAATTTTACCAACTCGAAGTACAAAAAAAAAAATATGAATATGAGATTTTTTAAAATGAAAAAACATAAAAATAAAAAGTTTAGAAAATAGAAAAAAATATTTTTAAATAAATAAAACAATAGTAATTTTAAATAATCAAAAAGAAAATGTTTTTTGCTTTTTAAATAATAATTATTTAAAGCTATTTTATAAAAGTTTTATAATGTGAAAATGTTTGCCAAGTGTGTCACGATATATATACATGTATTACTAACCAAGCACTTTGTGGAATAAAAACAATTTTAAAACCAAAGTGTCATTTAACAGGCACATTTTATACAATTAAGTCAGGAATTTGTCCAAGCGAATTTTCCGAATTGGTAATTCCCTTAACTCTCTTCATCACAATATTTCAAAACATGAAAATTTTGTGGTTTCTAAAATACATTTTTAGACCCCAGAGATTTAACGCAACGTTGACCAAACAATGTCATTTGTTACATTCCCATCCAGTGTTAAAAAAATAGAACATTATTCTTTTAAAAAAAAAAAATACATAAAACCTATAGAAAAAAATTGGAACAGCTCTATTTGTTTAATCTCCGTGGTGTTATGATATTTCAATGGATAAATGTGCCGGAATGAGTATAGAAAAAAAAAATTAAAATGAAAATTAACGAAGAAAAAAGGAGAATAGAATGAAAAAATAAAAAAATGATAATGAATATATAGAAGGATAATAGTGTGGCAGGTATGAAGAATATGATGGGAATTTTACCAGCCAACCACTCACATGCGTTTATTATAAATTTTATATTTAAACCACAAATGCATATGAGATTTGTAGATGTGGTGGGATGTATCCGATGGAATATTGACGCAATTTCTAGACCAAGCCGTGCAATTTCATCCGGTTTATCTTCATTTGAACACTTGTGTTTTCACTATTCAACTGTGATATATTATTTGTTTATAATATAGTTATATATGTGTACAAATACGTATACAGGATAGATGGATGGATGAAAAGCTAGTTCAAATATAATACATTTACATTTACAACCAGTATAATCTTTGAAGCAGATGGAAATGTTTGTCATGCAAAATACTGGCTTGTTATTGATGAGCTTTCAATGACTCAGTACTGTCAAGGCAATGATAAATGAAATATTAATAATGGTTCTTTTTAAATCATTCATTGGAAAATATTTATATTTTTCTTCGTGTCATTTTTATTCATACTCACAAGTCAGAGATCAATTTTGATTGAAAAAAAAAAAAATAGTTGAAATATAGTGTGTAAACAATTATGACATGCATGGCTTTAAATTTTAAATTATTATTTTTTTTTAAATTTAAATGTTGTTTATTAAAAGCTAGAGACTTAATGATTGTCTTTGTGATTAATTAATTAATTAAATTGGCAATTATATAATTATCACAAAGACAATGAAATTTGGTAATTGCATGTAGGATTATAGGTGGAATTTGTTAAATTGCAAGTCTTTATTTTCAAAGTTAATATCAAAAAAACAAAAGAATATTTTTATTTTTTATTAATAATCATAATTTTATTAAAGTAAAAAAATTTAATAATTTAATTTGTATTACTTGTTTGTGACTTTGACAATTAAATACTTTAGTCTAAGCTAATTTAAAATCTAATGTAATTTTATATTTATTATTACCATTAATATTTTTTTTTCTACTCAATTTCATGTATCTTGGATAAATTATAAATTAATTTATTAAGATATTTTTTTCATTTAAATGACAAGCGAGTTTGTGGTTAAGTGAGACAAGGCTCCGTTATACGGTGCCTGTATACTAGGGTTCAAATCTTTTCTTAAACGGTCTACATCAGGGTGCTTCCTGTTTAGAGACATGTATTTGATCATATTCATTCAATTACCTGGTCATTACAACATATCAGTTCGTTTAATGAACTGATAAGCAATGCCAATCTATCAAATTCGATATCCAGGCGTGTGGAACAAATATCTCTTTGCAAAGAATGAGTAAAGGACAGCATCTTTTCTGGTTCTATGCTTGGAAATATTTGTCTCAGACGCCAAAATATCTTTTTGCAATTTCTAATTTAATCACTTTAATAATTTAATTTTTTATTTCAATATTAGTAACAGTTTTGTTGTCAAGTATTCTCCCAAATAGTAGTCTAAAAAATGAAACAAACGAAGTTACACATAAATCATAATGACACAATGACTATCATCAAATGTCATGAAAATTATGATAAATAAATAAATATTCCATTTAATAATTTATTTATTTTTTTTTAATTTACTTTCATCATATATCTTGGATAAATTGCAAACTAATTTATTAAAAAATTAAAAAATTAATCATCGTATTGTAATGACTAAATGTTGATATTATTTTTACTACTACTACTCAATTTCATAACTAAAACATGAAATATTTAAATTCATTTACACCAACACATCTATATATAAATTTAAAAAAAACAAAAAAACAAGAGTTAATTATACATAATGACATTTATTTTTATAAAATAAAAATATTTTAAAGTCATAGTGAAAATGTCTCATGGCTCTTGTTACAAAAAATTTCCAAAAATAATATATAATAATAAAATGAAAAAAATTTAATGTTTATGTATTTGAGATCATCAAGGGATAAAAAAAGAATTGTGAGGAAAAAAAAATTTGGGTTTATTCATCGCGATTGGATAGATTCTTTCTTCACTTCTTTCGTGACAAAAAAAAATATATAGTAATAGTATTTAAACTCGAATAAATTTAAATTTGTAAAAATAAAAAAATAAAGACAACGACTGTGGCTATTTTTTCTATGATATATAAAAATCCGGCGCCAGTCTCGCCAGAACATTATACATGATTTAGTTCGGTCCACATTATTATTTTTTTATTTTTAAAATCGATAAATCGACTCACCTTGACGGTTTAAAATTTTTCTATTTCTCTCACATAATAAATTGCCCTTGTCATATTACCCCAATCAATTTTATTCATTAATATATTATTTTTATAAATAAATAATAATTATATTGTTACCTTCAACGTCTTCTTTTTGAAGCAAATGTTCAAGTTCTTGATCATCAAAAGTATGTCCAAGTGTATTTAAAATTGTTCTCACTTTTTCTTTTTCAATTCTTCCTGATTTTGTTGAGTCAAACATGGAGAATGCTCTTTTAAGCACTGAAATTAATAATTAAAAAAATTAATCTATAAATATCTTAAAATAAAAACACATTTTTTAAAACTATCCCAATAAAATAAATATTATTGATAATAAAAAATAACATCAAAGTTTGCCAAATACATCAAATGGATTAATAATTATTTGTTTAAAAATAAATTTTGCTTGACAAAAATATACTAAAATATCATCTAAAGATATCCAATATTTTCTATACATAAATTTTAATATATTATTCTTTCAAATTGGCTCATTGAACTATCAAATTAAATTTAAACTTACTTATAACTTTTTCGTCATCCTGAAACATCAAAAGATAAAAAATTAAATAACAATATTTACAAAATTTCAAACAATATATTAACTAATACTAAAAAGTAGCAAAAAAAAAAAAACAAAAAATTATAATTAAAAAGAATAATAATGAAGGGTTTTGATCAATTTAAAATAAACCAAATCGATAAAATTTCATTGACAGTTTTTCCATCACGAAATATATATATGCGTTCATAAAACAAATAATGATAAAATTTACTCAGCTTGATTGCAAGTTTTTTTCAAATTAAAAAACAAAAAAAAAATAATTTATTTGTATTAAAACTTCAAATATAAATAAAAGTTAAAAATAAATTTTTTTAATATTAATTATGAAGTTATTTAATTAATTAAAATAATAATAATAATAATGTATTTTCACTTGATTGATAATTTATTAAATTAATTAATTAAAATTGCCACTAAATAAAATCACAACACTAATTAAATAATATAAACTGACCATTGTAATTTTATATTTTTAAAAAATTTTTTTTTCAATTTTAAAAGATGTGTCTGGAGCAAAGTATTTTCTCTAGAAACTAAACTGACGGTGTCTTTTAAGATAACTTTTATAACCTTCGACAAAAATATTTTTCCCGCTACTAAAATTAAAACTCCCACTTTTTGATATTTATTACATTACTATAATACTGTTGCTCTCATGGAGACCATCTCTTTTCGTTCAAGCATAAACATCAACCAATCCGAGATGACTGTGTTTTCTATAATATTTTTAAAATTAATATCCAGTATTTTAGTATGAAAATAAAAATCAAAATGAACGAAGAATAAAAATATTTATATAAAAAATTTGAAAAAATATAAATTGCATGTAAAATACTGTGACATCGTTCCAGATTAAAACAGATATATAAAAAAATTTTTTACACTGCTAATATTACGGATAATATATAAAAAATGAAAAAAACAAATGTCTTTTAAATTATTCTTGCTAATTTATACAATTTTTTCGTTTAATTTTACACGGATGTTAATTGTCAAATGGAATTTTAAATTAATTTTTTAGTCACATAAAAATATTATTATTATTATTTACAAAATGAAAAACAAATATTTATTTTTGACAAATAAATTATTTTTCAAGTGTTAAATAGCATGATTGACAATTTTCTAAAATTAAATATAAAATGAACAAAACATATTTATAAATTTTATATTCGAAAATTATTTTAACTTGGTAAACAGTGACATCAGTCACCATAAATCATTTTCTTTACCAGCCATATTTTCCTTGATTTATTTATGGAAATTTTAATTGAGTTGCACATGAAATAAACAATTAATAATCCTACATTTTATAAGTTATAAAAAATTATAACAAAAAAATTTATGTATTATTTACAATTTAAATATTAAAAATTAAAAATAAAAAAAAAATGAATCAGTAAATTAAGATCTCGCGAGTTTAGAATTTTATGTTCATAACAAAGTTTAAAATATTTTGGATAAAGAGGTCATACTGAGCAATATCATAGTTTCATCTGAAGCTAATAATAAAATATAAAAAATAAAAAAAATTTTACTTATATTGTTTATTTATTTTCAAATAAAATTTTTAATATAAAAATAAATGACAATTCTTTTTTATCCTTTTTATTTAGTTAAAAAATAATACTGACTTTAAATAAATTATGTTGATTATAACAACAAGCCTGTAATTTATCAGATCAATCAAAAAATAAATAAATAAATATTCAAAGTTAATATGAAAATTCATCTGATGCTGAGATAGCTACCACTGATATTTTAACCGAGTTATTTCAAAACATTCAAATAGCTTGTTTTCCATTCTAACTTTATAACATCCTCAAATATTTTGTGATTATTTTATCGACTTCATAGCTGATTGATAATTCAAACCAACAAAATTAAATACATAAAATATATTTTATTAAATATATTATGAAATGATTCATCACATTCTTTTCCAGTTCATAAATTGAAAATTAATTTCACAAATTTGTTTTGCAATAACTATTCATCAAATTGTATTCTATTTTTTTTTTTTTTTGATAAACAATACATTAATTTTACTTGATAAAAAAATAATATAAACAATTTTTACTGAGAAAATTTCTAGTTGTATTTATTGTCCTGGTGTATTTTAATATTTGCAATTAAAAATTGAGATGATAAAAAAGTTTGATGACTTATTTAGCTGCAAATTATAATAACGCTTTATAAAAATAATAAAATATTTAGAATAATTCTACTTTAAATCCTGTATGCCAGCACTTAAAATGTCCATTTGTATTTGTGATAATTAATATCAAATTGAAAATTACAACTAGTGACATTATTGATCAAGATAATTGTATACATAATGAACCTATGAATATGGATATTAAGCAAGAATCATTATTCACCTGTTTTCTCTCTACTGATTCATTACAAATCTAGACATGCATACTTCAAAAAGTTATATTCAAGATAAGCAATAAAAGTGCATTTTTTAACTACATCAAAATTTCATTAATCACTTTAATTTTCATATTTTTTACAGCTCAAGAATTTTCATTTTAATAAAATTATAAAAAAGCTCAACGAGCTGGAATGTCATTTTTCATGTGAAAAAAATATACAAATTAAAAAATAATATTTAAAAAGTAAACAAATTAATTTAAATATATTTTAGATATTTTTATTTATCATATAAAATATAAAATTTATTTATTTAAAATTCATATGCTCAAATAAAATTTATATATGCCAATTTATATTTATAAATATATATTTTTTCTGTTTGAATTACTTTATAGCAATTATTATTTTTATGAAAATATTTTACTGATTATGTGTATACACTTTGTGATGGCATTGAGCTTTGGTCCTTTGAGACGGTTAATGAGACATGTCACTCATTTGTTTGGTGAATATTTTATGCTATTTTATACATAATCGATAACATTTTAATCAGGAAATAGTGCGACATGTTACATAAACAACCAGAAGCAATATTAGTGGTCGTTGTCATATTAAATGGCCTTACAAAATGCAAATTATGTAATGGTTTATTGATTTTGTAAAATTAATTTTATGCCATTACCCAGAGTTATTGAATTTTTTCATAAGAAAAAAAAATTACTCAGTATTTATTAATTAGATAATAGTAATCAAAATTAAAAATTCATTTTAATAATAATATATAAATAAGGCTAAAAAAATTAATTTCGTTTGAAATAGGTGAGTTATTTGTTGTGTATATTCTCCAGAGACAAACAACTCATCATTAATTTCAGTTGAATAAAAAAATTGGAAAAAAGTTATTTTAAATTTATCAGGATATTCTGGGTAATTAATAAGTAGTCTTTATTTGCTTCGAGAATATTGAAAATCTTGAAAGCAATGGATAATTAGTTCGGGGAATTTTGGAGGAAATTAATTAGTTGATTTATGTGGGAACAATGATAGTTGAAAATGACTTTATTTGGAAATATCAAAGAGCTTTTATGTCAGATGTTGTTAATTCAACAATGGCATTGTTAGGAGTAAATATTTTTCGAAATTTAAATCATTGTGGTTACACACATAGTCGTGTTTCTCTTGTTGTTTTAGAAAGAAATATTTTGTAAAGACAATGACTGAGTACTCGACTGAATACTGTGGAACAAGGATTTACTTGACTTGAATAAAACATAACAATTTATCAACGCTGCTGAGGATAATAAATAATCGTTAATTTTTTTAACTGTCGTAACAAACTTCAAGTCGTTTGTACTTGCTGAATTTAAGAAAAAAAAAATATGTTGTTGAATGTTTCAATCATTTAGGCAAAAGAAAATAAAACTTTTTTGATTTTTTTTTATTTTGGATAAAAACTTTTATGTTCGATTGAAAAATAAAAACTCTGAATAAATATTGAAATTGATGTAAGCCACTTGGTGATAAGAAAAAAAAAATTTATCGATAAATCTTATTCAAGAAAACGAATTGAGTGATTTACAGCTTGTTGGAAATTTTCTTTTATTTTTGTTCTATTTTGTATTTTCTGAAATAATTCGAACGTGATGTATTTTTTATTTTTATAATATATTTTTTTTCAATACAGAATCAAAATATTTAAACAAAAGTTTTTACATTTTTTTCGTGTCATTTCTATTTACACTCACAAGTCAGAGATCAATTTTGATTGAAAAAAAAAATAGTTTAAATATTGTGTGCAAACAATTATGACATGCATGGCTTTAAATTTTGAATTATCATTTTTTTTAAATTCAAATGTTGTTTATTAAAAGCTAGAGACTTGATGATTGTCTTTGTGGTTAATTGATTAATTAAATTGGCAATTATATAATTATCACAAAGACAATGAAATTTGGTAAGTGCATGTAGGATTATAGGTGGAATTTGTTAAATTGCACGTCTTTATTTTCAAAGTTAATATCAAAAAAACAAAAGAATATTTTTATTTTTTATTAATAACTAGATGCTGATATTATGGAATTTTTTAAGAAATCAATTTTTTATCTCATTATCTTCATTTATCCTTTAACTTTCTTCTGGAATTGTTTTCAAATAATTAGCCCTTTATCTAACTTAAAAAAAAATATTTCTCGAAAAATACCCAGTAAAAACGAGATTATGTCCAAACCTACCCCAATCTACTCATTACCGATCGCGTAAAAAATTATAAAAAAAATCCTACATCACCTTTATTCATTTCTCAACCACCTCCCGTAAATATTTTTATATAATCAGCCCTTTATCTGATAAAAAAAAAATTATATCTTTGAAAATTTCCGGAAAAACTGCGTTCAAGTCTAAACCTACCCCAACCTACCCCTGACCGATCGCGTAAAAAATTATAAAAAAAATCCTACATTATCTTTATTTATTTCTCAACCACCTCCCGTAATTATTTTCATATAATCGACCCTTTATCTAACTTTAAAAAATTATTAATATAAGGTGAACGTATACAACACTTTTACTAAATATTCAAAATTAATAAATATTTTTTACAATAGTTATTCATTAATATATAATGCACAATTTTTTACATTTATTGACTTTATTAATTTTGATTTATTAATGCAACAAAAAAAAAAATAATTGTCACTTAGCAACTGGTAAACAACATTAATAAAAAAATTAATTAATTAAACAAAAACAAATGAAACATCATTATTAGTCATTGTTTAATGTGAGAACCAATAATATGTCTCGAAGAGAAGCCTCATTCTCCTTTTTATAGTAGGGAGGAATCAAATCATAATATTATTAAAGTAAAAAAATTTAATAATTTATTTTGTACTACTTGTTTGTAACTTTGATAATTAAATACTTTAGTCTAAGCTAATTTAAAATCCAATGAAATTTTATATTTATTATTACCATTAATATTTTTTTTTTCTACTCAATTTCATAACTAAAACATGAAATATTAAAATTCATTTACACCAACACATCTATATATAAATTTAAAAAAAAAAAAAAAACACGAGTTAATTATACATAATGACATTTAGTTTTATATAAAAAAAAAACAAAAAAATATTCAAAAGTTTTAGTTTCTATGGCAACGATATAAAAATGTCTCATAACTGTTTTTAAAAATAATTTTTAAACAACGTTTCACGAATTCTAAATATATATTAGCCATAGGGTCTCTTTCCCCTGGTATTTAAAAAATTTCAAATTCCTCAAAAATAATATTACATTATTAATATAGATATGGTTAAATATTCCATACAGTAAAAAATATTTGCATAAGTATTTATTAAAAATTCAAGATTCTTTTTATAAAATAGTAAAAATATATAACCTTTTGTCAAGGGTTATCGTAAAATTTATTACAATGCATCTAGAGACGTTCCTTGACTTCCCAACGCAATTCTCAATTCGATAGTAACTTTAGCAGACATATATATATATATGTAAAAACTCGTGAGCTCTGCAAGTTTCGATCGCTGGGTTGTCCTAGTTTCTTAGTTGAACCCTGGCTTCGCTTTGGGGAAAAGCAGAAGACTCAGTACTCCAACTTTGGCAAAATATACTCTACTATGAAAATCCAATTTTTCCACACTCTCAATTCTCATTTTATTCACTTGATATTATTTTATTTTATTTTTACTGACAAACAGACATATAAGAAAACCTGTTTCATGTAACGATGAACATTTTGAAAAATCAAATATGTTTGATCAATGCAAAGTAGCCATATCAAAAGAGATCAAAGATCTGCTTGCTGCTTGAGTAATTTTGGCATTTGATTTGATGACATTGTAGCAATTTTATCAAACATAATATTTACAAATTATTTTAATTAATATGATGAAAAAAAAATTTATAATTTAAATAATTATTTACAGGCACGTAATAAATCAGCTGATGGAGTTGGACACGTTAATCAAAAAGGTGCAAGTGGACAAAAAGCACCATTGAGTGGCAGTCAAAAAAGCGTTGTTGGAGCTAAAGGATCAACAAAACCAGCTCAAAAACCCAGTGCACAAAAAGGACAGGTGAAAGTCACACCAAAAGCTGCATCTGTCAAAGGTGGAAAAAATAAAAAAAAAGGACAACGACAACAATACGATTTGATTGTTACAATTAATTTGGTAAAGTAAATTAATTATCATTATTATTTTGTTTTATAAACTTGGTTTTATATTTCATATATAATTTAGAAATTTATTTATAATTAATTTAGCTCAATTTCTAAATAATTTAACTAGATAAACAAAATTCATTTGCAATTTTAAAACTTAATATTTACAAGATAACAAAAAGAGCTAAAATTTTTTATAAAAAAATTATAAAAATCTATTTTTTATATCAACTTTTTTAAAATTTTATATTAATAAATTAGATGAAAATATGCTGGCTTTTTGTTTCTTCTATAATATTAACGTACTATCACTTTATATTACTATTATTATTATAAAAAAAAAAAAGTAGAATAATGCAAGATGAGAATAAAAAAAAAGTATAACTACGAGTTTGTGAAGTAATTTCGAAAGAAGAGATGATGAGAAGAAGATACTCTCACATCGTGACAATCTCAAAATAGAAATTTCCCACTTTTTCCATATGAAAGATATTTAGGTGGCAAATAAACTGAAAAACCCCACGCCATGCTTGCTCGATCGTAAAACACCTCTTTTTTTTTTCATATATATTTTTTTTAATATTAAAATTTATACAAAATCTTTGATCTAGAATAAAAGCTTCATCAATATAATATTCTTTTTTTTTTTTCTATTTATGAATACTAATCAACTTAAATTTAAAATAAAAGATAGTATTCATGAAAAATGAATAAAATAAAATATCAAATGTGACCTACTTTTGTAAAATGTCAACACATTTAGCAATGACAAATCAATAGATTCTTAGAACTTTGAATGGATGAGTTTTGAAAATTATAAGCTTGATAAGATTTACAAGCTTTTACTGTGTTATCTATAGTCACTCTTGTATATGTTTATGCTAATATATATACACAACTTTTTTCAGTTGACAATCAATTTAAATGTCTCTCTGAGCTTGAGACAGGTCATGAACAAATTTTACCTAGTTTACGAATTAATTCAGGTGTTTGATTAGCTTGTTTACATACATGACAATTTTATTTTCAAAGTGAATATTTTATTATCAAACTGACAGATTTATTTTTTGTTGAATTAACAAATTTAATTCTTGAAAATATATTATTTTTAACTTGAAAAATTTTACAATTAAATTTATTTTTCACTTAAATTTTTTAATACAAATTTAATAATCCAATTATTTTGTTTTTTAAAAAAAATATACTTATTTATTTAATAGAATTTTATTTTTTATTTAAATTGAAAATTCAATGTCATTATCAGGCTTATTAACAGTTGATTGGATTTAAATATTGTTTGAATTTTATTTTTATAGTCTACACATTGATATAGACATTGAAATTATTTTGGCAAAAGATTCTGTGACATTTGATGATGACACAACAGAGAGTGCAAGTGACTCTACGAAAAAAGTACATGTGTGAATGATTACAAATAAATTTGAAGGCTCATTTACAATATTGTCCTTGATTTGAATAAAAAAAAAAAAAAAAGAAAACGCTAGCCAAAATAAAAGAAAAAAAATTAGTCGCCAAAGTTTATTCTTCTTGACTTTCATAAGTACTTTGTTTTATGTCTGAAAAATAATTAAAACAAAGGTGAAGGATTTATTTATTCAATTTTTTATATATATTTTTTTGTAGTATTTAAATTCTTGCGAATAAATATTTTAGTGAGAATAATAATAGTGAATTTGTGTATTTTTGTATTTGTATGCGACTTAAATTTTATAACAGGATTTGTTTGTTTAATCAGTGAACACGTTTACGGTGTGTTTTTGGTTGTCGTTTATTTGAACAATGAACGATAAAGTGACTATTCGATTCTCAATCTCTTTTTTACTATAAATAAATAAATAAAATGTTGTTTTTTTATTTTACTTAGCCAAAAAAAAATAGTGAAACTGTTTCATTAATTCAGCTGAAAAAAAAAATAATTTAAAAATCAATTTTACAAAAGAAAAATCAAATTAATATTTAATTAAGTTTTAAATTCAAAAAAATTATAACTCGGTATTTAATTAATAATTTTTGAGCCTTAACTTTTCAATAATATTCAAACAACAATTTTTTTTATATCAATTACTACAAAATTAAATTAAAATTTTTTCAATTTGTATTTTTTATTTAAAATTAATTAAATAAATTAAAAATATTAATTTAAAATTTGAGAGAAAATTGTTAATTAATTAGTTGAAAACATTGACATTATTTTCTTTTAAATTTTACATTTTTTTTCGACATACTGATGAATTTTAATTTGATTTTATAATTATTATATTTTTCGAATTTTTCATAACTCACAATGGTATAATTTTTTGAGATTAAAATTAATTATGTGTTATTTTAGTATAAATACTAGTTTTCGGTAACATTGTTTTGGAGGAAATAACATTGGCTAAGAGTTGGTTAGGGGATTCTGGCAGTGATTCCACGGTTAACCGGGACGAGCCAGTAATAAATGTAGCAAACTATCTATCCGGTGAGGACGCTAAAATTCGTCGTGACATTTTAACGTTTTTGTTGAACTCAAATCAATTAAAAAACAACATTACCGGATTTATTTTTTTGTCTGATTTTATACTGGTAGTGATTGACGAGTTGTTCTGATAAAAAAATTATAAAATAAAAAAATACTTTTGATTTGATGAATGGAAATTCAGAATGCTTGATGTTAAAATGACTTTGTGAATTCAATTATTTTTCATGTAGACTTAAATACTGTACAGTTTTTTTTTATAATTAGTGAGTTTTTTTTTTTTATTTTAATTAAAATAAAATTTAAAAAAAATGGCAGAGACTGATAAAAAATACACATCGGAATACGGAAGATTGAGACGGTTAACAAGTTCCATCGATCCCCAGATCCGACAAATCAGCGTAAGTTTTATAAATTATAAAAATATTGTTATAAAATTTAAATATTTTTCAATATAAAAATAAATATTTGACGATATTTAAATAATAAAAAACAAAAAAAAAAAACCCAACAAACCTTCGAATTTTATTTATTTATTTATTTCTTATTTTTACGTTTTTGGTAGCTTGCCAACTTTCATGAACGAAAGAAAAATATAATAAAATAAAGTATAAATCTATCGGGATATGTGTCGCGTCCGTCGCTTTAAATATTACCATCGCGTTGGCATTTGGGGCTTCTATATAGAATTATAGAAACTTAAGTTGTTCTCACATATACATAGAAAAATTATCGTAGTATTTAAACAAAAGCAGCGTTTATATAGAAGAATTTTATTTTTATTTTTTTTTTTTTCTGCTTAAAAACTAGGAGGCCAGTTTTGATTGTGATGACTTTCCACTTTGTGCTTTTGTTGAAATGAAACGGATTTTAGAACATAGGGGGAAGTCATCATAATTAAAACTGGCTTGCTAGTTTTTGAGAAAAACAATTGTCTATCAGGAAAAAAAAACACGTTGCAAAGCTTTATTTGGATACTGATTTTTATTTAAAATATCAAATACGTAAAAAAAATTTTAACGATACTTTACCACGAGTATACTGCATGTATACCAATCATCTTAATTATTTTCGAAAGCTAGACAGACTGTACTTTACATAAAATAAAGTATGGAACCACTAAAAAAAAAATACGAATGAAAATTTCTTTTACTTCCTACAAATTGAAATGGAATCATCAGTTTCATGACCGCTCCAAGGGTGATTCATCTGTGCGCAATACATCACTGTACAGTGTACAGATATTTATTTATTTTTTTCTTATCAGAATGTTAGATGATGAAATTAATCGGTGTCGCTATTGCCACCGTATATACCGTGGAATTTACAGGAGTTCTCCGTATACCTTCATAAATATCCTCAGGCTTTCTGTACATTCTCCGTAAACAGTGTCAATAACGCCACCAAACATAAAAAGCTAAAATTTTCTTTCACCATACATAAAAAATATAAAAAACAATTTCCAAAATATAAATATAATTTTTTTTCAAATCAAAATATGGACATATAAATAAATGCAATTTCCAAAAATCAATAGAACCGCCAGTTGAATTTTTATGTACAGCCACTGTGGCCAAAAATTTATTACAACCTATTTGAAGTTTCCGTTTCAATTTATACAATCTTCCCAATGTCTCTATAAAAATTGCTTAAAATAAAACTAATAAAAGCTGTTTGTTCATCAATCATAAAAAAAAAATAACCAAACAATAAAATTTCTCATTTCAAACAATTCAAACTAATGGAAATATAATTGTCAACATTTTTTGTAACATCAATCAAAATATACATCAAAGATATTTAATCACAAAAATAATAAAAATAATAATTCATTCACGTGAATATACTCAGAATAATCCATTGCAATATTTTGATATGAATCAATGAAGTGATGATAAATGATTAATTAATTAATATTTAAATTAATAATAAAAGCAATATAGTTTAAGTTATTAATAGAGAATCACTTCATTAAGCTTAGAATGATGATTATCAATTCAAATTAACTGACCACATATTAATTCATCATATAAATTTTAACTTTGATCTTGTGTTTTAGTCGGAATATGGACTCACTGAGGATCAAGTTGCTGGTAAGTCTTTGATGATTAAAAAATTTATTTATTTTTTTCCAATTTTAATATTAAACATTTGGCATAATATATCTCAAATTCTCAGTGTTTATTTATTTAATATTATTTTATTTTAAATGTATTTTTTTTTATTTTATATAATGCATATTGGCCTTGTGATTTTCATTTGTAAATATTTATTCATCTGTCTTCTTTGACTGAATAACTCGTATCAAGTCAAGTTTAAAAAAAATTATAAAGCAGCTTTTTTTTATGATGATGTACGTAAACGATAAAAAAAAAACTTTTAATTGTTAAATTTGTTTAAAATTTTTTGTAAAAGGAATTTCATGTATGAGATATAAATTCAAGAGGCAATGATAGTGCACAAGCTGTTACCAAGTACGTCCTTGAAATGAGTATTGCATAAGAAAAAGCAGAGGGGATTAAATAGCTTGAATAAAAATATTTTAAAACATAAAAAAAAATTTATTATTAATTTTTTGAATTGTTTATAATCTTGTATAAGTATCGTCAATGTTTTTTTTTTTTTATTCAAAATAAAGATCGTATTTCATTCTATTTAAAATAAAAAATTCAACTTGACATGGATTTAAATTAATTAGCTAAATGAATATAAAAGTTGAACTTGCAAAAAAATAATTATCGTTTTTATTTATTTTATTCTTTTATTGTTAAGAATTATCAAGTGGATTATAATAATTAAATTTTTTTTTAATTGGTTATGGTATTTAAATGTGGTGATATAATTCTTGAAATAATTTATAAATAATTCAACTAATTAATTTTATTTTTGAATGAAATTAAATTCTAAATTTGTATTTAGATAAATAAATATGATCAGTAAAATTTATAAAATTAATTATCATTATTTTGATGATGAATAAATGTGAGAAATAAATTTTACATTAAATAAAAAAGAAAATTGTTTTTTCATATTTTCTTTTTTTCATATTTATTTAATTTTATAATAAATTCAGATAATTATTTATAATTTATTTATCTCGAATATAAAATTACTAGGCACATTTATTTTTAATTTTGAATACTCAAATTTTCAAATTATAATTGTCATAAATTTTTTTGTGTTGAACATAAAATATAGAAGAAAAAATAGGAAGTTAAATCAAATTTTTTGTTTTGTTTTTTAAGTTAGTTTAAAACCTTTAACTTTCATATACTCATTCAAGTTACAAAAATTTATATGCACTATAATAAGATCGTGTTATATATTTACGTTGATTAAACTTGGCCTTTGCAAAATGAATCTAGGCCGTAAACTATCTACAACTATATTTCAATGAACAAATCGACAAAATAACACATAAATCCTTCAAGTTTTTTTGAACTTGTATCGATTAATTATACATAGTATTTATATATACACCAAATTAATTTCTTTTTATATAAACATCTATTATTGACTCAAAAAAAAGCTTGAAATAAAAATAAAAAACAACTTCTTTTGCTCGATAAAACACTTCGAATTTGTAAACTTCATTTTACGATCAAAATTTTATATAAACAACAAATTTACGATTCAAAATTTTGAATATATAAATTTTTTTTTATATCTGCATTTTTAAAAATATTCTTTGTTCAATTTTTTATCGTTATTTTAATCACCAAAAAAATAAACTGTATAAAAACGAAATTTTAAAATTTTTATATATAATAAAAATTTTGTTTATAAATAATAATAATTTTCATAGCTGAAATAATAGTTGAAAATATAAATTTTTAATTTTTTTATTGAGAAAAAAACGAATAAAAATTGAAATTAATTGAATATTAAATTTATATAAATTTTTATTATTTAATATTCGACTTGGTATAATTTTAAAATGATAGTTATATTTTTTTGAATTATTATTTGAGTTTAAATTTTTATTTAGAGTGAATATATAAATTTGGATATTTGTAATCAAGATTTATAAAACTATTATTATTATTTTTATATATTTGTTTATACGTTTGATGGTGTCTTGATAATTTTGGCAAGGTGCCCACATATTCACACGTACAAACAATAAACTTATTTCTTCAGCAACTATCTGAATGCATGTACACAATATACAAAAACTTGATTAATAGGCAAGTAAATTTTACAAGTGTGGGTTATACGTTTTTTTTTTTTGAACAACATTACCAGATAAAATTATTGGTTGGATTGTTTTGTATATATACTTGTTCGCGTGATACAATTGTACAACTTTTGTCGTTGTCGCCAAACAGTCGTCTAGAATTTTTTATGTTATTTTATTTTTTATTTATTGTACTCATGCATGAATAATGAAAAATTTATGTTGACTTTTATTTAAATCCTTAAATAATCCTCATTCTCCAAAAAGTTAAAAAAAAAAACTTTAAAATATATATAATAAAGGATATAATGACTTATGCTCATGGTCGAAATATCCTGAACAAAAAATATTGTAGATCGAAATATTGAAATAAAAAAATATTTGCTAGAAAATATCCAACAACAAAAATAACCTCCAGCAAGTAGATTCATAATAATAATCTCGTTAATAATATGTGAAAATAAATTTGAAAGATGAATATTTAAAAAATTAAATGAAAAATAATATCAACACGATGACTAACTAATTAATTTTTGAATAAATTAATTTACAATTTATCCAAGATATATGATAAAAGTAAATTTAAAAAAAATAAATAAATTATTAAATGGAATATTTATTTATTTATCATAATTTTTTTTACATTTGATGACAGACATTGTGTCATTATAATTATATGTGTTACTATGTTTGTTTTATTATTTAGACTACTATTTTGGGGAATACTCGACAACAAAACTGTTATTAATATTGAAAAAAAAAAAATAAGCTATAAAAATTATTAAATCAGGAATCGCAAAAGGATATCCCAGCGTCTGGGACAAATATTTCCGAGCATAGAACCAGGAAAGAGGCTATCCTTACTCGTTCTTTGCAAGGAGGTATTTGTTCCACACGCCAGGTCTATGATTTCAAGCTGTTTTTTGAGTACGTATTTTTTTTGATGAAAATACCCCATGCCATGTACCAATCGAGGGTCATACGTTAGATATTTCAATGCAATAATATTCCTATTGAACCATTCCATGATTTGAACTCAAGACTACAGGCACCGTAAAACGATGCCCTGACTCTCTTAACCACGAGCTTGCCTGATAGTTTCTACTGACCGATTATTATTTATGCTTTACATTATCCATTTTGTGAATAATTTTTTTACAATTATTAATATTTGAAAGATAAATTTTAAAAGAATTTAATAAAATATAATATCAACAGTTAGTCATTACAATACGATGACTAATTAATTAATTTTTAAATAAATTAATTTACAATTTATCCAAGATATATGATAAAAGTAAATTAAAAAAAAATAAATAAATTATTAAATGGAATATTTATTTATTTATCATAATTTTTTTGACATTTGATGATATCCATTGTGTCATAATGATTACTATGTTTGTTTTATTTTTTAGACTTCTATTTGAGGATTACTTCACAAAAAAAACTGTTATTAATATTAAAATAAAAAATTAGGTTATTCAAATTATTCAATTAGAAATTGCAAAAGGATATCCCAGCGTCTGGGACAAGTATTTCCGAGCAGAGAACCAGGAAAGAGGCTATCCTTACTCGTTCTTTGCAAGGAGATATTTGTTCCACACGCCAGGTCTATGGATTTCACGTTATTTTTATAGTTATTATTATTTTTAACTCAAATACCAATCGATGATAATCCTTTAGATATTTTGGTTCAATGGATTAATACTTTAAACCGTTTCAAAATATGATTTGAACTCAAGACTACAGGCACCGTAAAACGGGGCCCTGTCCCATTTAACCACAAGCTTGCTTGTCATTTAAAAGAAAAAAATATCTAAATAAGTTGATTTACAACTTATCCAAGATATATGTTAAAAGTAAATTTGCAAAAAAAATGAATAAATTATTAAATAAAATATTTATTTATTTATCATAATTTTCGTGATATTTTTTATTTTTATAATAATCATTTTGTTTATTTTTCACTGTTCTCGGATTTTTTTTATAATTATTAGCTATTATTTGAAATAACTTTGGCATACAATAAACAACTACATGATTTTGTCTTTAGCCAATT
The DNA here is from genome assembly GCA_015776835.1 of Aphidius ervi. NCBI lineage: Eukaryota > Metazoa > Arthropoda > Insecta > Hymenoptera > Braconidae > Aphidius > Aphidius ervi. The sequence continues at coordinate 2,628,408 of MKYW01000003.1, read as the reverse complement.
TATTTACCAGGATATTTTGTTTTAGAATAGTTAAACAATAAGTCAGTAATTTAAATAAACATTAATTTTAATAATTTATTATTCTTCTAGAATTCAAAGAAGCATTTATGCTATTTGACAAAGATGAAGATGGAACAGTTACAATGGCTGAACTTGGTGTTGTTATGCGATCATTGGGACAACGACCTTCAGGTAATTTAATTTAATCTTTTTCAAAACTTTAAACTTATGATATATATCTAGCCGACATAAAATTTCTGATGACACAACTTGAAGATTAATATAAAGATTATTCAAAAACTAATTTGCAATTAGAATGACGATAGAAATAATTTAATGCTGATTGTTCAAAGTTTTAATTCTTTTTTAAAAAAATCTAAAAACCTTCTAATTTTTTTTCAAATTATAGAAACCGAGCTGAGAGATATGGTCAACGAAGTTGATCAAGATGGCAATGGAACAATTGAATTCAATGAGTTTCTACAAATGATGTCAAAAAAAATGAAAGGAGCTGATGGCCAAGATGAGCTACGAGAAGCATTTAGGTTCCTTAAATTATTTAAATAATATCAATTTTAATATATTAACTGAAATTTAAATTTACAGAGTATTTGATAAAAATAATGATGGGCTAATTTCATCAACGGAATTGCGACATGTAATGACAAATTTAGGCGAAAAGTTGTCAGAAGAAGAAGTAGATGACATGATCAAGGAAGCTGATTTAGATGGAGATGGAATGGTCAACTACGACGGTAAAATTAACCTCGTTTTATCAAATTTAAAATCTCTTATAATTAAATTTCTTCAAGTATTATTTTAATTTAAATTTGCTTACAGAATTCGTGTCAATTTTAACGTCAAAAAATTAGTTTTTATAAGACTAAAAAAACAGGCCGGATAACACAAATGCAATGAAACTGAATAAAATAAAAATGAATTTAAAAAAACAACTCAAAATGTGCTATGCTGAATGATAAAACCTGCACAACAAATATTCTCTTGAGGAGATAAAAAAACAGCAAGACAATTAACAAGAAAAAAAAAAAAAAAAATTGATGCTTTCTGTCGAGAAAATTAATCCTTAAGAAGATTGAATTTCACGTCTAAAAACTTTCCATTGTTGGTAAATAAAAAAAAAAAAAATTAACGTGTTGAGAATGGATGTTCTTTGGTGTCAAAAAAAAAAATTTTGAAATTCAATAAACTTTTTACTCTATCGTTGAAATTAATTTTACTATTTTTCAATAAACTCATAATGAAAATAAAAAATTATTCAAAAAAAAAATAATAAATATATTTCTACTTAATTTATGGAATATAAAAAATATAAAAACACATTTATTTGTATATTTAAAATAGTTTCTATTATATTAAGAACAAGATTGCTTCAACAATCAATGCTCTAGTTAAAAAAAAAAATTTCTCTGGATTTGAGAAATTATTTAAAAAAGTATATCAACATCAGCTTTTTTTTTTTATACCAATAAAATATGAGATTGTATGTTGTCTCTTAAAAAAAAATTACCAGCCTAAATGAAAAAAATTTTTATATGGATATAAAGCTATGAATATTCTCAAATCCTTGAAAATAAAAATAAGCATTATCCCTCAAAATCAGAAGCATCATTGAATTTAATTTAAAAAAAAAAATAATTCCACTATCACTAATCACTATACATATTTCGTGCTCTAATTATCTCGCACCCTTATTAATCCTTTTCAATAATAATATAATTCTAAATAAATAAAGCTTACTGTGAGTAGATGTAGATTAATCATTTGTGCATTGTTAAAATAATTATTATAATGAGTAAATTACAGATTTTAAAAAATATATAAATATGTAGCAAGATGTGTTGTTAGATGATATTGGTATTTTTGATGTTCCATAAATAAATAAATAAATAAATAAATAAAATATATTGATGGATGTTATAAAAGTATGGAAATTGAATAGTATAATGTTGTTGTTGTTGTTGTTGTTGTCATTGATGATTTTTAATGATTTATTTATACAAAAAGAAAAAAACGATAGACAATAATGTGTTATGTTTATTCATTTTAAAATTAAAAATATTTATAAATATATATTTTATTTATATATAAAAAAACAAAAAAAATAGTAAACAAATTTATTGTTATCTTGAAATTATAATCAGTTTGGAAAAGTTATTTATTTAGCAAATAGAAAACACATAAAATATTATTATTAATTTTTTTTATCAAAAAAAAAAAAATATTATGTTTATAAAATACGAATAATTGTTGCAACAATATGAAAAATGTTTAAAGAATAATGGAAATTATAAACAAAAAAAAAAACAAAAATGTATACTGACAAAAAAATTACAAGTGTTAATGAGCTACTGGAATTTTACTAGCCAATTAATATCAATTTATAATTCAAATTTATTTAGTTGCTTTTTTTAATCATTTAATTATTGTTATTAATTATTTTTTTAGTTGTTATTTAGTCCACAAAGTGTTCACTAATTTTTCCATAAAAAGGAATAACCATTAAATCATAATAGTAGTTTTTTTTTTTTTTAATTTTTAAATATTAATTTGTTAAAGAAGCTCCTTAATGAGTATCTGATAAATTTTTAGTCGATATTATTAAACTGAATACTGCACGTGACCTCAATTCTCTCGTTTTGAATAATTGAATTTAAAAAAAAATTAATTGAATTTATAATAAAATAACGTCCTATTCATTGAAGCTTCCACATGGATTTGAAGGATTTATTTATCATCATGGTCTAATCAAAATGAACTAAAAAAAATTATTTTTATAGATTAAATGATGAATAAAAAATATTGATAATTACAAGCACGCCAATATTTCAATAGTCAACAAATTTAATAATAATAATTTCAATTTATATTTAATTAAAATCAATGACGTCAAAAATGATAGTTTGTATTGTTAAATTCTAAATGTCCATGAGATATTAATCATGTTGATAATTATAAGAATAAATGTATATTTATTATTTAAACTATAATATTTAATTCAATAATAAGTTCTTCCTTGAGCTATAATTTTTTTAAGTACTCACTTTTTAAATTATAAAAAAAAATTTAAAATGAAAATGATGATGTTTGCATGGCACTGAGCCTGGCCTAACAATCCTGCCAAGCTAAATTACGTTGGAGGTATATTATTATCAAAAAAAGTCTTTCATTAATTAATAAAAATTTGACAAAAAATATTAAATAAATAAAACAAACAAATGATAAATTAAAATTATACAAAAAAAAAAAAAGAAAAGAAAACTTTTGTGAAATGAAATGATTGTAATGATTTTGTTAATTGTTAATGATAAAAAAAATAATAATTGTAATGACGTACAATCTTTGAAATAAATTTGTTAATTTTTTTTTCAATTTTTTTTATGATATGAAATATTTTTTAAGTAAAATTATTGTTACACAACAAGCGTTGAAGAGAATAGAAAGATAAAAATTAATTGTAAAGAGAAGATAATAAATATTGTAATTGCACATAAATGGTATATAATAAATGGTATATTATGAATGTATCTTGAAAATAATTTTACTAGTCATTATATTCATTTAGATACATCATCAACTACTAGACAATTGTAACTTTTCAAACCATCAATCAGTTTTTTAGGTTTCTCAATAGATACATGTCATTTTTTAATTGAAAAAAAATTAAAAATCAAGGCAAATGAAGAAGCTGTCTAGTAAGTGACTATTATTTTTATCTAGGATATTATTTTTTTAACTAATAAATATATTTTTTTCTATTAACCAGTAATGTTTGAAGACAATTCTTTTTTTCGTCTAGTTGCTGGAAAAAAATCAACAGTGAAATCGTAAAAATAAATTGTAATTTGATTGGTTAAAAACTCTTCTACAAAAATAGAAAAAAATATTCAATCAATTATTGTTCGTATGTATTACATTAAAAATTGAATATGACAATTTAAATATCTGAAAAAAAAATAAAAATAAATGAATTAGTATAAATAAAATAAATATAAAATATAATAGTTAGTATACAAACATTTGTCAGTGATTCCCTTGACGGTTCAAATAATTTACCACATTTAAAAATATATGGTTCACGAGTTTTCATCATTAATATCATCATTGATTTTTTAGTACTATCTTGAAATGATGTCCAATTTACAGTGTAAATAGTATCATACAATTTTTCATACTAAATAATATATAAATTATGAATTTATAAATTATAACTTGCTAATTATATTAATGATTTACCTGATTTTTCATTTCATTTGATGCATAACAAATAATTGATATCTCAATAGCAAATGATAACGTTATAATGATCCAAGAAAAAAATTCACTTGATAAAAATACAGTGCTTGATAAAACAAAAGCTGTTAAACATATTACAATTGTACTATATGCATATTTTATAAAAATAACTTTCGAAAAAATACCACAAATATTATTTGATAATTCCAAAACATCCAAATGATTATCAACAAATGTATTTATCAAATTTTTTTCTATAATTAATTTATCATGGCTAAGATATTCTTCATCATCGTTATTGTTTTTTAAATTTTCTACCATCATTTGATAGCGATGATTTAACAGCTTAACTTGGGAACAAACAATCATCATCATGTTGAAAAAAATTAGATTAAAAGTTGGATGTACCATTATTCCCATGGCAACTACTGTCAATTGATAACATGATAAAATTATGTAAATGAATTTATTTGTTATTTTTATATCAATCCCAGTGCTGAATGTAAGAGTAGGAAATTTTTTTAAACGTGATTCACTCAATAAAAATGAAGTAGTGCTCATGGTAACATATGCTATATAGAGTACAGTTACCCATCTGTAATTTTAATTGAGATTTTTATTATTTTTAATTACTTTGGTTTATTAAAAATTTATATTAAGTCATTCACTTACTTGACCAAATTGTGATAAGAGTCCTGAATTTTTTTTTCATCTTGATTTTCAATTTTGTATGGTTTATCATTTTTTAATACTTGAATGATACTATCAATATTCTTTTGATTATATAACACACTTATTTTTTTTATAAATGACATTGACATTGTTAATCCTAATCCAAAAGCTAGAGTATGATCCCAATATTTTTTTGTATTTTCATTATTCAATGTTAAAAATTGTGTACAAATTAATAAAAAATGCGAGACAGTTGTTAGTATTTGATAAAATCGGTAAATATTAAATTTGTCTTTTTCAGGTTTCCAAGCACCACAAATTTTTAAAATAGTTAAATTCAACCAGTATATCAACATGATTAGAAATAATAAAAAAAAATTGTTTCTAATACTCTTTTTTTACTACGAATGAAATTCTTTTCCTTTCGAATTTTAAAACCCAATGGATAATTACTTTTATAGACGTTTATTATAATATAAATATTAAATAACATCCTGTGAAAATAAAAGTATTTAAATTTCATTTTTACATAAATTTTTTAAAGCAAATGACGTATTGTTTTCTAGTAATTATTATACGATTATTATTTTTTTTTCATAGCTACTCATACTTAATTATTTATTCTTAAAAATAACGAAGAATAATTAATTATCTGTTGACGAAATTTTACTATAAATAATAAAAACTTTTGAAAAATTCAACAATATTGATTTTCTTTTTAACTGCACGAGCCCATTGGCGCGCTAAAATTTTTTTTCTTTCTAAAATGTTTATTGTTTATTATTGTTATAAAAAAATGCATNCTCCCTCGAGTATATACATGTATTACGCATGTTGCAATATTCATGAAACAGTACCAATTAACTCTCTCAATTGAAGTATTTACATAATCAACTATAAAAAATAAAAATTATTAATAATTTATTTTTAGATACAAAGCATACAAAGATAGAATGCAAAGATTGTATGTTGTACCACGCTACGATCCAGTATTTGTTGAAACAGATTTAAAAGAATATGAAACACAAGTACTACGAATGAGTGTACCAAATGATGACAATGATAGTTACAATGATTTACAATTGGATTTTAGTAATAAAAATCATGCATTTAGTCTTGATAATGTTAGTTATATTACAAAAGATCATGGTGACAGTACTGGTAAGATTAAATTATTATTTTATTTTATAAATTTTATAATTATTATTGTTATTAAATTTTATTAAAAATTTTTTATCAAAGGTCAACAAAGTCCAGTAAGTTCAGAAGCAGCAACAACCGTACGTGCATCAAGTATAACAGATAATCATCAAGATTTAAATATGCAAACACTTAGAAAATCAACAACATTAGGTAGAAAAAAAACAAATAATTTAAATACAATTTCATTTTCATATTGAATTAACGAGGCATGTTTGTATATGTACAAAAAATACACTCGTTTAAATTCTTTTCTGAATCTTGTAAAAATAACTTTTCTTTTATTTTTTTTTTTTTCATTCTAACAACACTTGATTCGATGATTTTTATTACATTTTTGATTATGAGATATTATTTTTTTTTTTCAACAATTTAAAAATGTATAAATGTAAATTTGCAAAAAAATGTATATATATATATTTATAGAAAAAAAAAAAATTCTAATAGTCAAATTTTATCAGTTATAAATTAATCATTACTGGAGCAATATTTTCTTTATATTAATATCATTTTTTTTTTTTTATACAATTACAATTATTATGGTTTAAAAAATTTTTATTTTATCATTTTTATATATTTATTTTCTTATTTTGTATATTAAAAATTCTGCAAGTTGATTTAGTTACGTAAAATTTAATTTTATAAATGTATATTTAATTAGAAATTAAAATTATGTATTGGTAAATATTAAGTAAAATTTATCATGATTTTTTTTTTTACCTATAACTTAACTATTTCATTTAATAATTTTTTTTTTTTTTTATAATTTTCTAGTTAATTGATTTGAATGTTTTTCAAGGTATTTAATTATATAAATATCATTTTGACTAAAAGTCATTTTGCACAAAAATAAAAAAACATTGGTAGATGGAAATATTATTGTTTTTTAAATATAAATTATCACTTTACTGATTTTAAAGTTCATCCTTAACTAATGTATATCTATTTTTGCTAGGTGATAATTTTACAAATGTAGATTCTGGTGGATCAGTTCGTGTTTTTTCTTCAGATTTATCACCAATTTTTTCTGTTTTTTCATCTGGACCATAATGATACTCACGATGAAGTTTACCAGAATATAAATCATCAATAAATTCTTTTAATTTACCACTAACATATATATCTTTAAAATCATTAAATAAATACATATGCTTAAAACTATCAATTGCAATTAGAGGAAGATCTTTTTTACTTTTACCAAGATGTGATAGTGGATGTTCAAATTTAGAACCATCAGCAGTTAGGAATGTTACTTTTTCTATTTAAAAATCAAAAACAATCCAATTAATTTCTTCATCAAGTTAATAATTAATTATATTTTTACTTACGTGTAAAATCAGGCAAACTTCTTGCAATAATTTCCTTGTAATCTTTGACACTTGATGTATCTTCTGGTGAATGAAACAGAATTAAAAATGGTAAACCTTCTTCTGTTAATTCTTCAGCATTTTCAAATGTTATTTCTCTAACAAGTGGTACACATTTTCCCTGTATCCAACTATTTAATTCATCAAAATTTTGTAAATTTCCTTTGAATGTTTCATCATCACCTTCACTTGCTACTCTGTCTGGTCGGAAAACAATGATTGGTTGCTCTGGTGGATGCATTGCTTGACTTGCTTCACTAATTAAATCAAATCAACATTAAAAAAAGCAATTAATTATCAACAAATAACAACATAAAAAAATTATTTTTTCTTTTTCTCTCAATAAATTTACTCACAGTATTTTAATATACTTTCCAATTTCACAAGTTTCGTTAGAGCATGTACTTGTTAAATAATTAAAATAAATATAAAATTTTATATTATTATTGTAAAACAAAAAGCAAAGCTTATTTTTAAATATCAATAAAATAAAATGACATTCTTCTGTCTTTTCAAAAATTTAAATTTTCTATTTCTACGTAGAAATAAAAATTCTACAGTAAATAAATTTTTTTTGTTTTCGAAATTATAATGAATAATATTTTTTTTATTTTGATATTTACTTTGTCTTTTGTTATATGCTTATAAAAATTATTAAAATATATTATTTAATAATATTAACTTACCCAAAACCAACATGAAATTGACAATCATCCTTGAGATTCATAGCAACTTGTTTAAAATTTTTATATTCAGGTACATCTTTACGAATAAAATAACCAATAATAATACGTTTTTTATTATCTAAATCAACGAGTTTTTTTAAATCATCAAATTCTTGAATTGGATCATCCAATTGTTCTTTAATAAATTCTACAATAGCTTCTAATGATCTTCTTCCACGATATTCTTTTCTCGATGGTTGTCCATTTCTAAATAATTTTAAAGTTGGATATTTTGTAATGTGAAATCTTGATGCAACTGTATTTTCATTTTCACAATTTACTTTTCCCATTACAACAACATTTGGCTCAGGAAATAATTTACTTATCTCATCAGCAGCTTCATCAAATATTGGTTGTAAAATTTTACTAAAATGACACCATTCAGCATAAAAATTTATAAATACCAACTCATTTGATGCTAAATAAAAAATAGAAAAAATAAAAAAAGATCATTATTATTGTTGTTAAATATTTATTGACATTGTCATTATGATTTTTATTATTATTTTTTTTAATAACAGTTATTTTACCTAATGTTTCCTCAATATTTGTTGACGTAAGTTGCACTGCGCCACCGTCAACATAATTATGTGTTGTGAACACCTGAAATAAGAATTCAATATTTTCATTACATTTTCTTATCAGTAGTGATAAAATTATTTTATAATTTTGTAAAAAATTTATTTATTTATCAACCAAATACCATTAATTTTGTAAAACATAATTTGACATTGAAAAAATGTTTTTAAATTTTTTAGAAAATTATTTATCTAATTTTTTATGATATTTATATTGAAAAAATTTAATGATGATTTTACATGTGGAGTTGGACAAGTGGTTCCCAAGCCGGCTAAACATATTGGCAAAAAAAAAAATAAAAAAAAACGGAGCACAGATTCTTGAAGGTTAACTTGAATAAACATGAAAATAATTAATTTATTTTAATGATGTTTGTTGTAAAAATATGACAAGGAATTGTTGACTATTTGAAGATAAAAGTAGACCAAAATAGAAAGTTTATCTGGACATTTAAAGGTCCACAATTTGTAATACGTGTCACGGAAAAACAACCCGACAAATTGGTGCATGACATATTGACATTTAAAAGGAAATATAAATATTATTATTAATATTAATTATAAAACTCACCAAATAAATGACTATTAATGTGTACTTGAGATGGAAGATATCACGATATTCTCGCATCTTGATTCATTAATTAAATGACAATATTAAAAACGTAGTTTATGCGGTATCAACATTGACAGAAATGTATTTTATGTGTACACGAAGATGCCACCAATGGGTGATATCAACGTGTGGGAAAATGTCCATGGATTAAATTATACGAACAAGATGACACGTCTACCTGGTAAAAAAAAATGAAAATTAAAACGCAGAAATGCTGTCGATAAAAAAGAGGATTTACTTTACCAACTGGTAGCATAATAAAAAACTGTTTTATTTTATTTTTTACAACTAGTACATTTTGATGACGATAGACTGCATTGTGTGTCCCAAAATTGACTNAAAAAGTTTCAATTAAAATATGATTAAAATTTTTCTATTGATAAATATACAATAAATAATAATTTTTTTGTTTTTAATTAATTAATAATTTAATAATAAATATAAATAATTTTCAAGAAACTTTTAAGTCTTGATAAAAAATGAAATGAATTTTTTTTTTTTCTAAATTATTTGTATTATTTAATAGCGTTTAATTTAATTAAATTTAATCAGTACAAATAAATATGTATTTCTTTTCTTTATAAATTATATTTTTTATTTATAAATATTTTCTACAATTGTCTCAAGAGATTTAAAAGTATTTAAAAATTATTAAGAGCAAAAAACAGCCTTCCTGGTACAATGATGATCTCAGATTGATGCTTACTCATGACAGACAATCCAACTAAAAAAAAATTCTAAATTTTTCTATATATCAGAAGAATAATATCAGGTCATAAAAACTGTTCCTAAAGTAAAACATATCTTGATTGTTTTTAGCACGCAGTAAGCTTCAATATAAAAATAATCAGAAAAACCGTTATAATAATTGACAGTCATGTGGTTTGTTTGATGAATGATCAATATAATAATACCATGTATTATTTTAATTTGTCAAAATTAATCACTTTTCTAAATTGCATAGATTAGTAAAAGAAAAAAAAAAAAAACCATAACCATTGTCTAATGTTTTTCTTGGGACCCGACAAATCCTTCTTTTCAACTTGGCAAAAAAAAAAGAAAAAAAAAAATCTGACCACTGTGACCACTTGGACATTTCAAAAGAACCAATAATTTACAATTTGCTAAAAATTTTTTTTTCAAAAAGATCACAAGATTAGCCATCATTTCAAAAGAAGTCTATCCAATTTTGAGTGTTTATTTAACAGGTTTTTCAAAAAAAAAATTCTGTCATTTTTAATTTTATTTTTTGACACGAGCACAGTTGTGTTCATCACTAAAACTTTTATCCTCTTTTCAATCATCTGACTCCCTGAAAAAATATATATACACTATTTCCTTAAAATAGCAATAAAAATAGTAAAGAAATTTAATAAAATTTTTCATTTTTTTTTTTATTAACATATGAATATATGTATTGAAAAAAAAAAAAAAATTGAGATCAATACTTACTGCATTATGTCGGCAAAACGTTTGTAAACTAAACTCATTACAAAATTTCTAACACATGTTGAGTGGTGTTCATGTATATAGATGATTCTGTGAATAGCTTTGTCAGAATTCTTGCCGTCGGTATATTTGAATTTCACTGCGGGGTACCAGCCTTGTCGATGCCGATGTCAATCCACTGGACCATTTCCTTCTTGGCTAGTTTCTTGAGAGAATATCCGGTACAAAAAATCAAAAGAAATAATAAAAAAAAAAAAAGCAACATTTATCATTGGCACAACAGAGTAGATTTCCTGCGGAAAGGTAAACACTTGGTCAAAACTAGACTTTGTGACGATTCAATTTCATAGCCAAAAAATATATTTTTTTAGTCGTTCTACATTTTTTATTTTTTATCTAGGTCAGTCAAATAATCGTTAAATTTAAACGAGAGAAATCAAAAAATTTGTATTATTTGTTTTTTTTTATTTAGAGAAAACCCTTGAAAATTCTAAAAAGGTCTTTGTTGATTTTAAGCCCTTGGGATTTAAGTGATCCCTGCTACATACACACGACAATTCTACAAAAGTTTGTGACATAAATATCATTTAATTCTAAGGACAAAAAAATTAAGTTGGCATTTTTATAATATATTTTATCCTATTATAAAAAGGACACTTGACCGCTTTTTATTCGTGATGTGATTGGTCGAAATTTTTTAGCATTTGTTTATAACTAATATTTTATTATTTTCTCTCTCATATTAACACGTTGCTACGTATTGTTATATGGTTGCTACGTTTGCTTATTTTCGGCAATTAATTTATTTGAGTTGTGTCGTTCCTAGATCAAAAGTCATATTACAGCTTTTTACTAATTTCTATATATTCATATTTAATAAAAATAGTATTGTTATATTTATATATTTATATATTTATTTATATTTATGAATACAACTAATATATATTATATTAAATTAATATTTAAATAAAAAAAAAGTTAGTGTGGTTATTATACGTTACGGTTACTACGTTTATCAAGAACGTCATCATATTTATCAATATTACTTAATTGAAATAATATATAGATTTAAATATTGTATAAAATATAAATATTTATATAAATAAGTAAACATAAATAGAAAAAGTTAGCGTGTGGTTGCTACGTGTGATTGCTAATTATATTTTTTTATCAAATATAATAATACAATTGACTTTATAAAAAGCTGTAATATGACTTCAATACTTTGATTGGGCAACGGTGCCACTAAAATGATTTAATGATTGTTTATAATTAGATCAAACGATATTTTTGTTCATTACGATAATTATAATATTGATTATAAACTTGAAATAAATATAGTAATTCATGAAAATGAAAAATAAAAAAAGTACTTCACGTGATTAATAAAAATTACAATTATGATTAAGAAAATAGTATTAATAATCATATACATAATATTATATACAACGACGCGCCGGAGGCGCGGGGTCACCCTTGTTATATATAAAAAGCAATGAATTAAATACTCACCTCACTGCACGAATAATTCAATAAATCTTGTTCCATTTGAAGCAATAAAATTTCAAACTCAGGTGTAAAATTCTCTGGTTGTATGACCCTTGTTCAGCCAGCACAGTGACTGTCGGCACAGTTATTAAATCACACGATTATGGAATTCCTTTTTTTTTTTTTATTTTTCTTCTTCTTCTTTTTGAAAATAAAAAAATCATATAAAGATTCAGAGGCTATGAGAATCTGGTATACAAACTGGTATATAAAATAAAAATATATAAATAATAAAAAAAAAATGTTGATGATGATCACTTGGACACTTGTTAGGTCAAGAAAATTCGTCGTCGTTTGACACAGGATCGACCGCGCTGCTGGAGTCAAGTTGAACAAACGAGACCGTTGAAAGATAAAACCACACAATGCACACCAGGACTATAGTCACCCTATGATCATCATACATGCATGCTTTAAAAAAATATATGTGTATTTTTTATGTATTTATTTAACTTGACCTTCTAAGAATTGTCAAACACCACGACCCAAATTGACTTGACTTTTTTTCATTATTTTAAATTTAATAAAAATACTATTAAAATATAATAATTTTAAATTTTAATTAAACAAGTTAAAAAATAAAAAAACAAAATCAATTGTATAATAAATATATATTTTTGATTTGAAATTAAATTATAAAAAAAAAAAAACAATTAAATTTTAAAGAGACGAAAATTTGTGATGACGAGCGTAAAAAAAAAAA
>MKYW01000003.1:2581880-2593195 GCA_015776835.1 Aphidius ervi | reverse complement strand
TTTTTTTTTTTTTTTTTTTGTGTCAGTATATTAGACTAAACAAGTAATTAATTATTATCAAGTGCAGTGTGTGCATAAAACTGGAAAGCAATTTTGATGTCATTATAAGTGAGCTGAGAGTTAAATTTTAATAGACTGTTATACTAGTCTATTAAATATATATATATGTTTATTTCTTTGAATGTATTTACTATAAGAGAATTGGTCAGTTGAATTAACTTTGTTTTAAATGATTATTTTTATTGTTCTTTCCGGTGGATTTCTTAGAAATCTCGGTAACTGCAGTACGTATCACACTGCCACGCACGAAATACTTTTACACGTTTCACCACATTCTTTAAACGTTTTTTTTTTTTTTTTCTTAAATCTTTATTATGTTTCTTTTTTTTGTTACTTAAAATTTCTTGCTTTGCAAATTCTTATGTTTTTTGTATGCGAAATTCATTTACTTCCGTTTACCGAAAAAAAAAAAACAAGATAAATTATTTATTTTAAAAATTCCTTCACGCTAGGACATTTCAATAATTTTAAAAATTCATATTAATTATATAATTTATATTGAATTTAAAAATGATATTTGGAATACGTAGATTAGTTATTCTAACGGCGCCAAAGGAAGCAACTGTCTATAGACATTAATTATTTTGATATTAAGGATAATGATACTTCCGTGATCAACACTCGCTTGATGCTCTTTCTAAAACCGATCAAACGGTAAATCGATAACCAACGTTTTATTTTAATTCTAACAATTTTTTTATTTTCATTTTTATTATTTATATTTTTTCAATAATTTAATAGTTATTAGTAAAAAACATTTTAACTTTTTTTAATTTTTTTTTTGACGAGCTCATTGAATGCATTGCTCTGAATAAAATATGACCTTAATTACCTCGGAAGTTGAGATATTATTATAATGCAATTAAGGTTTCCAAAAAAAAAAAAAAANGTAAAAAAAAAAAAAAATTGAAAAATTTATTTTAAAAATCAACAATCGATATTCTTGAGATGGTTTTTATATTTTATTTGGTTATTTGAAAGTTTTAAAATAATATTGGCTGATGCAGCTGGTTTATTTTATTTATTTTATTTATTTATTTTTTTTTTATTTTGCAAAATGCTCATTGGTCTTGTGGTTTGTGGAGGCGCGCGCGTCTGATGCGATATACCGGTATCTCCTCATTCCTGAGTAATCGATGTTAACCCTCAAGGCGCAAACCGGACTCTACGCCATTTTCTAAATAATCATTGATCATTATTTTAAATTATTTTGGTCTATTTATTTTTGTGACGAATAAAATCAAATGGCTTATCTAATATGCACACTTGGATAAATAGAATTTAACGATTTTCAATTGTAAAATTATTTTTAAACCTTTTTTTTTTGGATTATAATTTATAAATTAATTTTTAGTCGGAAAATAAAATATTTAAAGAAAAATTTTAAACTAATATTCAAGAATAATGTCAATATTATATTTAAAAAAATATAAAATCATTATTTGAATTTTTTAAAAATGTTTAAATGAGAAATTTTCAAGTATATAAACATTTTTTTTTTCATTTTAATTTCAAAATTAAATTAAATGTTAAATTGACAATTTATTTTGCAAATATTCATTTAACATTTAATTTTTAACACACAAATTTTATATTTTTAAATTTACATTAATATACTAACTGTAAAAGTAATTTTTTTTAAATAAATGAGGAATTATTTATGTTGGTTTTTTTTTTTTTTTTGATATTGTGTTTATTTTGTCTTGGTGAATTTTGAGATACTCGAGATTGAGTTCATTATTAAAACTCACTGAAATGTACTTACATGTACAATTATTTTTTTCTCAGAATAATCAGTTGTTTTTTTTTTTTTCACTGGAAGACCGCCGGGGTTGTCGTACTCTTTCCTCAATTGCATGTAATTTAATGAATTCGTTAATTTAAAATTTCATGTGCCGAAAAAAATTTAAAAAATAAAAATAAATATTAAATTTGATGGTATACAATTGTTGCGTGTTTATGATACTTTTACACCTGATATATGATTTTATTTTTTTTTTCCTTATTTTATTCTAAAAACTTGAATTCTAATTTCCAAAAATTTTTATAATTTATAATTAATTTTCGTAAATTAAAATCATTTCAAAAAAAATACCAAGAACATTGATAAAAAAAAAATCTTATTATCAATTTTTTCCAAGCACTAATAAATATTAAAAAAAAACAAATATTAATTATAAATTAATTGAAAATTATCGTTAACATTAAGCTGAAAATAAAAACTAATGATTCGAATTACCTAAAAATTTTTAATTACAAAAATACTAAATTAAATATTTAAATTAGAAAAATATAAAAAAAAAAAAAAATTAAATAAACTTAATTATTTTTAGTACATACAAATTAATGTTAACCAATTGAAAATAAATTTGTAAAATAATAATTACAATAGCCAGTATAAAAATGACAAGTACCTAGTGAGAAAAATACACATGTATTAAAATGCCACGGATCTCAGATAACACTGAGTAGATTTTAATTGTCCGTCGCTCACGAGTCAACTTAATTGCATTAAAATGGCTGCATCGGGAATATATCTTGTTGCATCGTTAATTTCTATGATGCACCTTACAACATTGTATACAAAAAAAAAGAAAAAAAAAAAGAATATAAAGATCGTTGACCGAGCCAAACTCATTCACCATTTAAAAGAATTACATATTTTTTTTTATACTTTACCTCTTTATAATTTTTTTAATTTTTTTCGATTTACCTCTTTATTCTCTCATTATAAACCACATCAATATAAAGTTGGTACAAAATATACACGTGCGTATATATGCAGATATGACCAAGCGTGCTTCCGTGCTGATCTTGGGACGTTTAATCTTGCTGTTAATCTCAGGGATGATGAAAAACGATGCGATCGTTCGCGTGTGGTCGAACGTAATGGCACGATAATCACAACCCGCTCATCAGTGTATTTTCAAACTCAAAATTGCGACCATACATCCCCCTCTCTCTCTCTCCCTTTCTCTCTTTATCATTTATAAAAAAAAAAAATATTATTATTTATTCTCAGAAGTAGCTTACATCAAAAAAAAAATACTACTGTTTCTCAATATTATATTTACAACGAAATATTTTAATAATAAAATTTTGTTTCCAATAATATTATCATTATATTTCCATATTTTGAGAATTTAAAAAAGCAAAATTTATTTATTTGTCGGTAAAAATAATATTAATATATAATGAAAAAAAAAATATATATACCTGATCGCGTGTTCATTGCAAAGGACGACCTTGGGATCATTAAGAAGAAGATTTTGTTCATGTTACTTTTTTCGCCTACTCATGATGATGGTCGCCATTTCAGCTTCGACTTCCACGAAGTATTAAAGTTTGAAAAAAATGAAAATTATAAGGACATAAACGATGAGGATAAACTATTTTTAATAGACTCTTTTAAAGTTAATATTGTCTTATTTATAAAGAAAGATATATAATATTATTTTGTTTATTAATTTTTTATATGGAATAAATATTTGAGATCGTTGATGATTTAAATTAAATAATAAACATATTGACTGACAAGACACTTATTGCTAAACTATTGATGCCTGAATGATTTTAACAACTGTGTCTTTGGTAGGCTATTAGAAAGGCAGTAGCATGCACTTTGTTATTCGACTTTGTCTCATAATAGATAATACGATATTATTATACACATCATGTAAAATATATATATTTATGTTCTTCAAAATATTATTATAATAATTTACTACTAAATAATGTACTTTAATTTTTTTTTCTTAATGATTGAAATGAGCAATAATGTGAGAAAAAAAATGCCAAATTAATGATACTTAAAAGCACAAAAAAATTATGATATATTTTTTTTTTCTTTGTAAAAATATTAGTTATTTAAAAAAAAAAAAAAGCAATATCCAATTAGCTCATTGCACTTGTTAATTTAAAATTTCAATTAATTTTTTTTCTACCCAACTCGTTGTTTGATTAGAAAAAAAATTTCAAATGTCTAAAATAAAATTTTTAATAATAAAAAAAATAAAAATAAATAATTACTTTTCTTTCTAATAAATAGATAAATAAATTTTTTTTCTCAATGAATACAAAGAGTCCTAGAATTTCCTGGAGTATTTATTTATTTTTTTTTATTTTTTGACTACGCGAAAATCTATTGGAAATATATGGAAAGCTCTGGTGACACCAAGGGGTGCAAAGTGTTATTCATGAGGGGTATATTTTTACTGAATAAAAAAAAAAGAAAAATAAGCTATAACGATTCGGACATCACTTGAAGATCCAACTATGTTTTTTTATTATATTTTTTTTATCTTCTTTGGTGTGTCTCTGTTATTGGTCTTTAGTGTTCAGGACATCAGGGTGATGTGTCCGTTTTTTTTTTTTTTTTCCCCTCTNTCAAAATTCTGAACTTAAGTTTGTATATATATATAAAATATATATGTATATATTTTTTTTTTCCTCGAGGTCAGAAGAGTTAAGAGATAAGAGTTTTACTTATTCTCAAGAGCTTTTGTTTTTTTTTTTTTTTTATTTTTTTATTTTCTTTATTCTCGTTTTACAGAGTCTATGTATTTTATCGACAATCCATACTCACGATGTAATTTTTTTTTGTATTTTTTCTTGTCGTTTATCCAGGCTCAATTTCAATATTCAATTTCATGTGATATCATCCACACATATCAGCTCATTAAATAAAAAATAAATAAAATTGATAATAATAAATATGCTGTAAAATTATTATTAGATTATTATCAAGATTATGAGAGAGAATGTAATAAAGATATTTAAAAATAAATAAAATAGTTAATGAAAAAATAAAAATATATTAAATAGATGAAAAGTTTTTGGTTAATGTCGCGTGAAGCTTGCACTTTGAATTATACGAAAACACAGAGTCAGCAGAGGCACGTATATAAAAGGGGATGATTTTATTTATTTATTTTTTTTTACTTCAAGTCAAGAGGAGAATGCTTGAGCATCAATTCTCGTCGTGGTCACGTCGCTTATAGTCACTCTCTTTCTCCTCCTTTTTATGTGCAAGCATTTTTCCCCTTCTTGGTTTTTTTTTTTTTTTTTTTTCCTTTTTTTCTTTGCAGAGTATTCGAAATAGTCCTGTTCGTTTTTTTTTTTTTTCGATGGTCCAATATGGCGGTTGGCTGAAACAATGGTGACTTGGTTACAGTATCGAACACCTAAAATAGAGTCAGCACTTTTTTTTACAAACAATCTTTGGTAACGCCCATTCTTTGATTATCTAATTCACATAAAAAATAATATTATTCAAATTATATGCAGGTTGTTTTTTTTTTTTTACTATTTTTTTCACTTGAAATTATACTATTAATTTAAAAGTTGATATTAAAGATTGAGAAATTCATATAATCTATATTATAAACATTAACATTATTATTGTGAATATTATAATTGTGGATTTATTATTTTTTTTTTTTTTTTTGTATTTGTATTCAGTTGTAATTTAAGAGCATTTATAATTTACATAATTAACTCGAGTAATTTTATTTACTAACATTCAACTTGGAAATAATCAAATTAGAATTTTTTTTTTTGTTCTTTATTTGTACATGTAAAATGAGAAAAAATAATATTAACATACATTATCTGAGTTTCTGATGGCATTAACATTATAAATATCATAATGAAAATATGTGTGACACAATTTTTCTTGATCATTCAATTTCGTAGAAAAAAAACATCATGGAGCTTTTGTATTTGTATAAAAAACATATTTAAAATAAAAGCATAATAAAAACATAATTAAAATAAAAATGTAAATTTGAAAATAATCCAAACACAGTAACGAATAAACAAAATTTATTATTAAATATACACAGTAAATTTTTTTAATAGTTTTATTATTTACAAAGTCGATAATATGTATATATATATATAGATATATAATAATCTGTCAGTAGAAAATATCAAGCAAGCTTGTGGTTAAGGAAGCCAAGGCACTAGTTTTGACGTTGACGTTCGTCGGTTCAGATCCTGGTGTAAGAAAATCGGTGGCAGTGTTCGGATGTTATATTAGTGTGGGTATAATATATTAATATATTAATATGGTATTATGGCATCATATATTCAGTTGCCGTCCATTGATAATTATTCGTTATCATCGAATTAATCGTCGATCAGGCATGTGGAACAAATATCTCCTGGCAAAGAACGAGTAATGATAGCCTCTTTCCTGGTTCTCTGCTCGGGAATATTTGTCCTAGACGCCAAAATATCCTTTTGCAAGTTCCAATTCAATCATTTTAATAATTTAATTTTTTATTTCAATATTAATAACATTTTTTTTCTCAAGTTTTCCCCAAATAGTAGTCTAAAAAATAAAACAAATATATATATACTTGTATAGTAAAACATTTAATCATAATGACACAATGACTGTCATCAAATGTCAAAAAAATTATTTTTAAATAAATAAATATTCCATTTAATAATTTATTTATTTTATCTAGAATTCACTTATATCACATATCTTGGATAAATTGTAAATTAGTTTATTTAAAAATTAATTAATTAATCATCGTATTGTAATGTCTAAATTTCATTTTTTATTTCAATATTAATAATAGTTTTGTCATCAAGTATTCCTCCAATAATAGTTTAAAAAATAAAACAACCAAAGTAACACATTTAATCGTAATAACACAATGGCTATTATCAAATGTCAAAAAAATTATTTCTAAATAAATAAATATTCAATTTAATAATTTATTTCTTTTTTTGCAAATTTACTTTTATCATATAACTTGGATAAATTGTAAATTAATTTATTTAAAAATTAATTAATTAAATTATGATAAATAAATAAATATTCCATTTAATAATTTATTTATTTTTTTGAAATTTACTTCTATCATATATTTTTGTTTATAGTTTTATTATTTACAAAATTGATAATACATAGATAAATAATAATTGGTTAGTAGAAAATATCAAGCAAGCTTGTGGTTAAGGGAGTCAGGGCATAGGATCAATGGAAGTACCACATCTCGGTTCAAATCCGTTTTCCAGTCCAATACTTGTAATAGATATAGACAAGATCATAATGACGGTGCGTGGAACAAATGTCTCCTAGCAAAGAACGAGCAATGATAGCCTCTTTCCTGGTTCTTTGCTTGGAAATATTTGTCCCAGACGCCAAAATACCTTTTTGCAAATTCCTAATTTAATAATTTTAATAATTTAATTTTTTATTTCAATATTAATAACATTTTTGTTGTCAAAGATTCCCCAAATAGTAGTCTATAGATAAAATGAAACAAAAATAGTAACACATATAATCATAATGACACAATGACTATCATCAAATGTCAAAACAATTATGATAAATAAATGAATATTCCCTTTAATAATTTAATTTTTTTTTTTTTGAAAATTTACTTTTATCATATATATTAAAAATGAATTTATCAGTCATTGCTATATATTATTAACGAGATAAATATTATAAATCTTGGATAAATTCTGCATTAATTTAATTTTCACTGGATAATTTTGGTTCACAATATTTAATCACTTTTATTATTGTTTTTATACAAAAAAAAATTATAATACAATCATCCCTTCTTTGCCTGATGGACTGTCTATAAACCACCGCCTTTTCTTAATATTAAAAAATAAAAAAAAAAAAGAAACCCCTTCTCTTTTCAAGCCTTATCATATGAGGTGTATTTTTTTTTTGTACATGTAAAATGAGAAAAAATAATTTTAACATATATTATCTTAGTTTCTGATGGCATTATCACTATAAATATCATAATGAAAATATTCTTGACACAATTTTTCCTGATCATTCAGTTTTGTAAAAAAAAAACATCATGTAGCTTGTATTTGTATGAAAAACATATTTAAAAAAAAGCTAATTTAAATTTGGAATTAATCCAAACACAGTAACAAATAAACAAAATAAATATATTCAGTAAATTTTTTTTATAACTTATTATTTACAAAATCGATAATATATAAAGATAAATAATAATTGGTCAGTAGAAAATATCAAGCAAGCTTGTGGTTAAGGGAGCCAAGGCATAGTATTGCTGAGCTTATATGATGGTGTTCAAATACGATGGCTAAACCTGTATCAAAGTGTGTTAAAAAAGTCATCCATAAAATTCGGATATTATCGATTGGTATTCTTACAGTTTTCATAGGCGGGTGGAACAAATATCTCCTCACATAGAACGAGTACGGATAGCCTCTTTTCTGGTTCTATGCTGGGAAATGTTTGACACAGACGCCAAAATATCTTTTTGCAATTCCTCTTTTAATAATTTTTAAAAATTTAATTTTCTATTTCAATGACTATCACCAAATGTTAAAAAAAATTATTTCTAAATAAATAAATATTTCATTTAATAATTTATTTATTTTATATAAAATTCACATTTATCATATATCTTCGATAAATTGTAAATTAATTTATTTAAAAACTAATTAATTAGTCATCGTATTGTAATGGCTAAATTTTAATATTATTTTTCATTTAATTTTTTCAATATTTACCCTTTAAATATTGTATTAAATGTTTATTTATTTTATTTATTTATTCAATTTATTATTATATATTATTATAACAAGATAATTGTTGCAAATCTTGGATTAATTCTCGGAGCAATTCAATTTTTACTGGATAATTTTGGTTCACAATCAACAATTATTATTGTTTTTCTACAAAAAAAAGTTATAATGAAATCATCCATTCTTTGCCTGATGGACTGTGCATAAACCACCGCTCTTTATAAATATTAAAAAATAAAAAAAATAAAACAAACCCCTTCTCCTTTCAAGCCTTATCATATGAGGTGTANGAAACCCCTTCTCTTTTCAAGCCTTATCATATGAGGTGTATTTTTTTTTTGTACATGTAAAATGAGAAAAAATAATTTTAACATATATTATCTGAGTTTCCGATGGCATTGTCACTATAAATATCATAATAAAAGTATTCTTGACAAAATTTTTCTTAATCATTCAAATTCGTGAAAAAAAAAAACATCATATAGCTTGTATTTGTATAAAAAACATATTCAAAATAAAAGCTAATGTAAATTCAAAATTAATCTAAACACAGTAACAAATAAACAAAATCTATTATTAAATATATACAGTAAATTTTTTTAATAGTTTTATTATTTACAAAATCGATAATATATATAGATTGGTCAGTAGAAGATATCAAGCAAGCTTGTGGTTAAGAAAGCCAAGGCGTGGTAAATTTGACGTTGGGGTTTCCTGGGTTCAATTCCTGTTGTTTTCATAAATCGTTATGTTGGATCTTATAATGTCAGAAATAATGCATCACATCCAGTTGCCATCAATGGATAATGCTGTTTTAACATAATTCATTATGGCAATTCGTTTTTAAGGAATATCCCGATCAGGCATGTGGAACAAATATCTCCTGGCAAAGAACGAGTAAGGATAGCGTCTTTCCTGGTTCTATGCTCGGAAATATTTGTCCCAGACGCCAAAACATCCTTTTGCAAGTTCTAATTCAATCATTTTAATAATTTAATTTTTTATTTCAATATTAATAACAGTTATTTGTTGTCTTCTATTCCCCTAAAATTATTCTAAAAAATAAACCAAACATAGTAACACATATAATCATAATGACACAATGACTATCATCAAATGTCAAAAAAATTATTTCTAAATAAATAAATATTCCATTCAATAATTTATTTATTTTATTTAAAATTCACTTTTATTATATATCTTGGATAAATTGTAAATTAATTTATTTAAAAATTAATTAATTAGTCATCGTATTGTAATGGCTAAATTTTGATATTATTTTTCATTTAATTTTTTTTAATATTTATCTTCCAATTATTTCATTTATTTATTCAATTTATTATTATATATTATTATAACAAGATAATTATTACAAATCTTGGATAAATTTTCTGATTAATTTTATTTTCACCAGATAATTTTGGTCCACAATATTTAGTCATTTTTGTTATTGTTTTTATAAAAAAAAAAAATTAATACAATCATCCCTTCTTTGCCTGATGGACTGTATATAAACCACCGCCCCTTATAAATATTAAAAAATAAAAAAAATAAAACAAACCCCTTCTCCTTCCAAGCCTTATCATATGAGGTGTATTTTTTTTTTTTTATTTTCATTATTACTTATTATTATTTTATTTTTTTAATCTTGTTCATACATGTGCAGCTCATCCGCGTTTGCAATCTTCGCCACTTTGGTGGTCGATCCGATTGCTTGCTTCAGACTTCTTTTTTTTTCAAGCCACCACCCTCTCTCCCTTCATCACTATATATATACAATTTTTTTTTCATTTTCCTTCCGCCCCCTGTGAGATAACTTACGCACGTACTAAATGTACTTTCAATCATATATACTGTTAATATCAGCCAGTTTCATTTCAAAGTTTAATTCAAACTTTCATTTTATTCATTTTATATATATACACACATGAAGGTTTGAATTTATATTTATTAATTTTACATTTATCGTCTTTTTTATTTTGTTATAATGTATTTTGCAGTTTATTAAAATTATTGGGAATTAAGATATACACACGCAATATGATTAATATCAAATATGTTAAAAGTAATTTTTTTTTAGGCGCCATATTCATTGGATCATGTTTGTCGGTACTCTTTGACCTCATGTTAATTAGTATTGGATCACAAGATTTAAATGAGCAACCCTTTTTTTTATTATTATTATTTTTTTCATTTCATTGATGAGACTTTTGGGTTTTTTTTAAAAAATATTTATCTGCAGTATATACAGGGATATGGGATCAAATTCATTTGAATTTTTTTATTTTTTATGTATGTATCTTTCTCTGTCTTGGGTGCGAGAAATGGCCCCTAGATGAGAGCACAACTGGCAAACCTATCATTACCCCACCACTGCAGATAATTCAATTTATTTTATATATATTTATGAGACACGGAAGAAAATCGAGAGTTGACCTTAGGTAATATCGCTCGTAAAACTATTGAACATCAAACAAATATATATATAATTTAGTCTTTTATTTTTTGTATTTATATAAATAGTTTTTTTTTAATTTTGACATGAAATGTCGGTGCTATAAAAAAGCACAATCTTCAGGAAAAAAGTCACGATGACGACCTCCATAAACACTCTATTCCACCAAGATCATGAACAAGTTTCTCGTCATGATTTGCAAACTCCTCCTCTCAACAATATTATAACCAAGGAACAAAAAGAAAAAAAAAAAAAACACAAA
>MKYW01000003.1:2562878-2581108 GCA_015776835.1 Aphidius ervi | reverse complement strand
TTAACAAATAAAAAATCCGCGATAATTGGACAGTCATATTGCAATAAATTCAAACAACATTTTAATCCTTTCATCAAATTACATTTAATATTATTCATAAAACAAACAAGTTTCTAATTTAATATTTTATTAATAAAATTACTAGTTTTTAAAAAAATAAATATTCATAATATTCGTCCAATCTATAATGATTATAAATTCATATATTTGTGATATAATAATATACCTGACTTTTCCACGCTTTGATAATTCTCTAACAAAAAAAAAAAAACTCAACTGTCGTATTATCTCTGAATACTTAAGTACCGTATAAAATCCAAAAGATCAATTTTTTTTTTCCCGTTTTTCAAATGTTCCTAAATATGTCTAAAAAAAAAAAAATGTTCTGTATTTTATTTTTTTTTTGATTTAGGAGAGCGTGACGAAATTTTCCTCACTGACATTTGACGTATCCTCAACTTCTTGATGATATTGAAATGGAGAATCTTGGCATGAGGTCGCGTGTGAATAGAAAGAAGTGAAAAGGGTATATATATGTTGGGATAAATGTAAAGTGGATCGGAGGTTTTTATTTTTTTTTATTTTTTGCTGAGTGTGGGTGTTCGCGGCAAGACAAAGAATTCTTTTCACGATATGGCGCCAAAGGTAGAATATATATTCCATCTTAGACGCCATATACAAAAATCCTTTTTTTCTAAATTCTCCAAAAAGAATAAAAAAACAACAACAACAACCATAACCTGCCAGACAATTATTCATAAAAAAAATTATTTATTTTTTCGCTAAACTTATTATGGTTTTTGATTTATATATATCTATATTCCATTTCATTTTTTTTTTTTATTAATATTATTGTTTCTCGCACCATCTGGTCGATGAGTCAAAATAAAAAAATAAAAAATATATTAGAAGACAAGCAAGCGTGTGTCATTTTGTCGTTTTCACACAGTACTATCAACCACACAACGTCATCAACAGTACATTGAGCTACTATCTTTTAATAATTTATTAGCAAAACGTCGCGTACACCACCAAGTCAAAAGGGGACAATCCCCCTTCGTATATATAAGCATATAATATATCTTGAATCTCTGTTGGATTGTTGGTATTATTGGTATGAATATGTGTATTCAAAATTGAATATCAGAGATTGGTAAACTCACTGGGTGGTCCTTGACATGATCCTTGATTCCTTGCTGATATTAATATGCTCAAATCAATTATTCAATACACACAACAATCTTGAATTAATCATTAATCATCAAGATAAGCATAAAATTTTTTTTATTTTTTATTTCAAATCAACACTTGTGTATGTGTGTTTGAAAATATTATGAATGACTGTTATTTCATTAAACATATGTATATAAATAAAAATGACTTGCATGGAATTATATTATCATAGTCATCATTATAATATATTTAAATTTTTTACTGACAAATATTTAAAACCTTTTTTTTTGATTTTCTAAATTGACTGAATTATTTTCTAATGGATTTTCTTCAAACTCGATTATTTAAAAAATATTTTTCTTTCTTATTTTATTTCTCAATTTAAAAAATAATTTTTTTAATAGAATTTTTATGTCATTTACTATTTTAAATTAATTGTTTCAACTTTTAAAAAATTTTAACTTCATAATTTTCCACTGGTCTTTTTATTTTCAATATTTTTTTTTACAATAAATATTTGTTGCACAGTATTTCTGAAATATCCATTAAATATAGGACATTTTGAAAAAGTAAAATATATTTTTTTGTGGTTTATTCTACTGATGCATTTTTTGATAACAATAATAAACAATAAACATTTTAGAAATTATGGATACAGGGGCGCGTAGCCCACCGCCAATGTGCTCGTATATTAATTAAAAAATTGAAGAAAAATTAAAAGGCATTTAAAAAAAGGCACATGTTCATGGAAATAAGGCCTTATTCCATTGACAAAAAAAAAATATTATAATGAAAATATTCTTGACACAATTTTTCTTGATCATTCAATTTTGTAAAAAAAAACATCATGTAGCTTGTATTTGTATAAAAAACATATTTAAAATGAAGACTAATGTAAATTTAAGAATAATCTAAGCACAGTATTAAATAAAGAAAATCTATTATTAAATATATACAGTAAATTTTTTTTTATAGGTTTAGTATTTACAAAATCGATAATATATATATAGATAAATAATAATTGGTCAGTATAAAAGATCAAGCAAGCTTGTGGCTAAGAGAGACAAGGCATAAACTTATAACGACAGATCTCTTAGGTTCGAGTCTTCCATATATCAATCGTATCTAGCCATGGTATATTTCTGATAATCGTCATGACTCAACGGCGTGTGGAACAAATATCTCGTAACAAAGAACCGAGTAAAGATAGCCTCTTTCCTGTTTCTATGCTGGGAAATATTTGTCCTAGACGCCAAAATATCCTTTTGAATTTCCGAATTTAATAATTTTCATACTCAATTTTTTATTTCAATTATATGATAAATAAATAAAAATTCCATTTAATAATTTATTCATTTATTTTTTTTGCAAATTTACTTTTATCATAAATCTTGTACAAATTGTAAGTTGATTGATTTAAAAATTAGTTAATTAGTCGTGGTATTGTAATGAGTAAATGTTAATATTATTTTTCATTTAATTTTTTTAATATTTACCCCTTAAATATTGTATTAAATGTTTATTTATTTTATTTATTTATTCAATTTATTATTATATATTATTATAACAAGATAATTATTACAAATCTTGGATAAATTTTCTGATTATATATAATATAATTATTTAATTTCACCAGATAATTTTGGTTCACAATATTTAGTCACTTTTATTATTGCGCCAATGTGCTCGTATATTAATTAAAAAATTGAAGAAAAATTAAAAGGCATTTTAAAAAAGGCACGTGTCCATGGAAATAAGCCTTTATTCGATTAACAAAAAAAAAAAATCATTGCCAATACCAAAAGGGCATATATCCATAAAAGTTTTAAATCGATAACTTTTATTAAAAAAAAAAAAAAACAACTTTAGTCATAAAACAATTTTTAAAATTTAATTTATTATTTTTATTTGTGAAAATGTTTATTATGTTTTTGGGTATAAAATTGGGTTGACAAAATTGGACATTAACATTGGTCTCAATTCCCCGATTTAATCAAATACTAAACACCGGAGATTTAATCTAGCCACAAACTAAAATTCACTCACTCACTCGAGGGTCGTGTACACTCGCACCCTCGACTTTATACAACTAAATATATAACTACACACACACATACACACATGTATATAAATGCATATATAAACCATCTCGAGAAGGTAATATAATCACAACAGCAATGGGGTGACTATGTTATTTATAGACACTTTATTTGCAACGTAGTTTGAATGCCAACTTCAATGTCATGATTCGTTCATTGACTTATACCCAAATTGAACCCTGATTTAACTATCCTTTTTTTTTCCTTTATTAATTTTCTCATTACTTTTTATTTTTTCATTATAAAAAACATAAAAATCTTAATTTAAAATACACAAAATATATTTTTTAAATTAATTTAAAACAATTTCATTTATTTCGGCAAATGATAATTTTTTAAAATTATTTTTGCATATATTTTATTATTAAACACGCGATATTTCATGACAAAATTAACATAAAGAAAATAGCAAATTTATTTTACATTTAATATGTGATTTACATGTATTTATTTATTTATTTTTTAACTTTCCAATAATACAAAAAGTTGGTGTAAATATTGTCACGCATAGAAGTGTCAAAAAGCACAAAAAAAAATATGAAAAAAAATTACAGGGGTTGAATTGATATTAATAATAATTTGAGGAGTGAATGAAAAAATAAAAAAAAATTATATTTAGTTAATTGAATAGTTGTCGAATGACAAAAGACTGGATTTTTTTTTTTCATGCGAAAAAATTATATTGACAATATCGTGCTAAATATTTTTATCGATAAAGTTTATTATTTATATTTTTTTTTTTGATGTGACACTGTTTTGTCAGGGCTATAACCAACGGATGTATAAATATATAGGGAGGAATATGAAAAAAAAAAAAAAATTATTGAGCTATATATGACGACGTCTGACGCATTTTTTTATATGATACGCCCATACGACTAGCATCAGCAATAATTTTCGCGGTTGGAAAAAAAAATTTACCCTATGATTTTCCGCGACAATGAGGGAGGCATAACACGATGTCGCAAAAAAGTTACCACCTACTCTTGTCCATATGAAAAGTACATCAGGTTTCCACGATCAGTGATGACACGTTCGAATTTTTGTAACGTTAACTTTGTTTTTTTTTTTTATTGTTATTTTTTTAACTGGTATAATATTTTTTTTTATATAACAAACCATGTGGTACTTGGTTGTGTTGAATATGTATATGTGTATTCTATCTGGATGGACATCCTGAAATTGTATTTGACGATCAAAAGAGGGCGGCCACGGAAAATCGTTTGATAACAAAGCCAAGTTGACAGTAATTTATATATTCCCAGAGTATTTTTTTTTTTATTTATTTTTTTTTTGTTGGCTTCGATTTATCAAAGCAGAATATATCAAAAAAAAATGTACACATTGAAATTGAGTGGACAAATGTAATGACAATCGATTGGATAAAAATAAAATTTGTCAATTATTAAAATACATTTATTAATAATGTATTTTATTGTCATTAAATTCCAACTGAAAAATGAGATAATGGATTTTTAAAAATTCATGATGTATCTGATAATTCAGCAGGTGAATTTTTTTTTTTGTTATATTTTATTTCGTTATTAGTTTTTCCATGAATTTTTTAATCTTAAAAATGTAACTATATACTTTTAGTAGAAAAAACGTCACAAATTTTCTTGTCAAAATTTAAAAAAAAAAAAAGAAGATAATTGCTGGACAACGGAGTGATGAACGAAAGAGCCGTCACGTAGATTCTCATCTTTTTTTTGGGATAATAATCTGGTTGGAATTAAAGTTAAATAATTTATTAAATATTAACCATTCGTTGTTATTTTTATAAAAAATTAAAAATTTATACGATGAATATAATAACAAGTGCCTCAGGTAATTTTTTTTGTTTGTAATTTCTTGTATTGGTTAAATCTCCGCCCTTTTTTAATTTACAATAAAAATTTTACAAAACGATATAATTACTCCATTCAGATAAATATATGTACAACGATTAATGCTCAAAAAAATCTTGGCACTTTCTTGAGCATCAGCCTCTGGGGATTAGCAATAAAAAAAAAAAAAAACTGCATATCGTTTTTCAAAAAATTTATTCAACCTGATAATTAAACAATTAAAATGTCCAGCTAAATTTTTACTTCATGTCTTTAAAATAAATATTTTTTATCTTCAATGATTATTTTAATTTAAATTATTTATGAAATTTTAATCTTTAAATAAATTTAAAAAAATAAATTTTCTTTTGTATAATAAATATTGCGATGTAAGAGAGAGAGAGCTTATATATACCTTGTAAAAATGCCAACAAAAAAAATAAAAAAAATAAAAAAAGGATAAAGATTAGAATCTTGGTTCTTGATATTTTTTTTAGACTCAGTGGATGAGTTGGACAGATCACGAGTATAAGGGTTGCTTAATTCCAGTAATCTTCACGTCACTCTGGCTTCTGAGGTAAGGCTGCTGCTCCTGATGAACAATACAACAGGATAAATTACCTCAATCTATAATAATAAAATACATACCGAATAAAAATGTTCAAGGTAAATCGAATAATATATAACGTGCAATATAATCAATGCCTGATGATCACGTGGCTAAATTGAATGAAAATAAAAATACAAAAAAATAAATGTATACATCTTGCCAGGGGTTGTTCTTCAACTGGATTTTTATTAACTTAAAAAAAAATATCAAACAATTCGATAATTACAACCGGGAGTTGAAGAAGGCGGTTCAACAGTATCAACCAAAACAAAATGTAACACACAATTATTATCTTCTTTATTCAAATTTTTATATACCATATACATTCATGGATTTTTTTTTATACTTGAAATATGTTCATTGATTTTGTTTTTTCATGTTTGTTATTGTCATTGAATTTTGAAAATATAATTCAATCATAATTTACATTGTGTGCACCTGCTACATATGCAGTGGATTTTTTTTATTTTTTTATTTTTTGGCAAATACAGAGTCAAGATGTTGATCAAATATAAAAATAATTGTATAATATATAAAAGTGAAAACAAAAATAACAAAATGAAAAAAAAAAAAACAATCAAATAAAAGTGAAAGGAATTGTAACAAGTTTGTGAATCCGTGCATAAAGATTTTTGTTGGGGCACATATCCGGTTAACTGAATTTCCTGTCAGGTGGAATATGGAAAAAGAGAGTAAAATATACATACTGTGGTTTTTTTTTTTAAATGTATTTCTTCTTGTCTGTCTTCCGATGCGTTATTCTAAGGCTATTGTGTTTTTATTTTTTTTTTTTTTTGACCTCATGCTTGGCATAGTGACTGATGAATCTTGATACATATTATGATGAAGTACATATAAGAAATTAGTTCCTGTGCTTGTGTAATTAGCCGTTTAATAAAATGAAAAATAATTAAATAAATTATTTAAAATTAGTTATCATTTACTTATGGAGAGAAAGGTATAAATAAAATTTGTTGACCAATCAAGTGGTGGATCAATTGAAGCATGATAATATTTTTTAAAATTTATATGACAAAATTTATTGAGAGACGCAACTAGAAATAAAAATGCTAGAAGCACTAAATTATTAATTAAAAAATGTAATATAGTAAAAAAGATTTAGTACAGTAAAATTTATAAACACCATTAATAAAAATGATTAAATATTAATCATAAAAAGTCTAGAAAAATTATTGTGATAGAAATAAATATTTGTTGTTATCAGTATGTCAAATTTGATATAATTTTTGTTGGAAATAATGACAATTAATTCCATGTTGAATT
Organism: Aphidius ervi; assembly: GCA_015776835.1. Classification (NCBI taxonomy): domain Eukaryota; kingdom Metazoa; phylum Arthropoda; class Insecta; order Hymenoptera; family Braconidae; genus Aphidius; species Aphidius ervi. The sequence goes on along the minus strand of MKYW01000003.1, from coordinate 2,574,116 downwards.
TTTAAAATATATTTATTTATTTTTCTAATTTAATTTTTGAATAATAATCGTGCTTCAAGTTGTCTTTGCTCTCGTTGTGGATGAACAAAATTTGTTATGATGATGGGCGTGGCACAGGCAGACTCAAGATGCCATGATTTGTATATTAACGTAAATATAAAATATTGTAAATATAATTTATTTACATGTTTGATAAATAAAATAAAATTATAAACTACTTTGTTTTTTTGTTATTTATATTTACTTATATATTTATATATTGTTTTTATTATTTTTTTGCGACGCAAAGTAAATTATATTGAGGTTCACGCATCATTGATCACGTTCACCATTGAACAATCAGGTTTAAAATATATATAGCATATATTTGTACGAGTACCCACAATATATGCACTCTTATAATATTTGCAGACCGAGTACTTTGCCTTTCAGTCAATTTGTAAAACTTTTGGGAATATCATTGCGACGTGTCTCGTTGCTCTTTTACTTGCGCGTATTATTACAGGTATATATAACTACCAAAGTTAACTTTTCATTGCGGATGCTGATGGGCGGTAACGCGTGACGAGATTTATAATTTTAACTTCACAACAGTTGTAGAATATATATAACCATAAAGAAACAAAAAATAAAAAACATTTTCCATATGTGCAGTATATAAATATTAAAATTTTCAGTCAAATAATTTTTAATTTTAATTTTCTGTACACATAAAATTTAAAATTAATTTTTTATAATTATAATTATTATTAATTTTAATAAGTCATTATTAAATATAAATAAATTCTTTAAATAAATGTATTTTTTTCTTAAAAATCTTTAATTTTTTTCCAGTTGAATAATTTTTATAAAAAAAAATTAAATTTACATTTTTTTTCATAACTAATAATTAATTTTTTTAAACAAAAATATTTTATTTAAATACAATAAACATTATTAATTTTTAAATAAAATTTCAAGTTACTTAAAAAAAAATATCAAGTCGAGATTTTAATTTTTATTTATATATTTATATTTAATTTTTTTTTGTAAATTTTTTTATAATATAAATCCACCCACTCAAGTAAAAATAGAAAAACTGGTTTTTCTTGTGTATCAAATAAATATATATTGAATTCAATGGGTGTACCGATACCCATAAAAAAAAATGAAAAAAAAATAGACAAATAAACGAATATATATTTTATAAAAGAGACACCCACGCAAGAGAAAATTCACATTAAAAAAAAAAAAAACAAACAGGTATCAAAAAAATCAAGATTCTTATCGAATCACATATACCAAGTTGTTATATTGTATTCGCAATATATAAAAAAAAAAAAAATTCCATCGCACTTTGTGATACCCTGTGCGCTGCACTCTCATCGTTGTGGGCGCACGCGCTTCTTTTATCGAGATTAAATATTTTTATTATTATTTTTAATATAACAATAATATACGTACAATATATACACACACTTTACAAGTCCCCTGGGATATTAAAATTCATTTTTTTTTATAATACATAATATTTTTTATTTTTAATAAATATTTTGTATACGCCTTCCAGCAATTTCCATTTGTCTCTTAAGTTGAATCGCTTTAGCGTATATATAAACACAAATACGTGGGCGAAAATTACTGTCCGTTAAATCATTTATGTCAGCAGATATAATGATTAAAAAAAATTATTTATAAATTTAAAAAACTATTATAATAATAATGAATAAATAAAATAATTCTATGGCTCGATGAGATTGTCATTTGAAAATAAAAAATTAATTTATTTTTGATATAGAATATTATGAAGTACATGGATCTCCTGGAGTGATCGAAGTGACGTTAATATTCCGCCTTGTATATATGATTGCTTACAAATCATTGATTCAATGTGTCCAATGTTTATAAGTAATGACAGAATGATGACTAGTCCAATGTTTACTAAACACCTGCATACCTTGTCTTATCAATCTTTACATTAATGCGCCACTGATATACCCCTGCTCCCTGCTGTTATATTCCATTTTTTTTTTTAAATATAAAAATCTATATCTAACACTCAAAAGAGCATGGCTTTTCGCGGCGTACTTATTCCACCTCAATGATGATGACGATGATGATGATGATGATGATGATGATGATGATGATGATGATGATGATACGTCAACATCATACTGCCTCAATCACATTGGGTGGTCTTTTCTCTCTGGTTTACATGTGTATATGTGTATTGAATAAATAATCTGGTAGAGTCGTGGTAAATCCTTTGATTTACAAGACTTGTATGTTCACATGAGACACACAATGTAGCATAGGCACGCGTGAGCATCACGATGGGACGTCAATTTTTGTTGCCTGTGGCGTTCAAGAAATACTAAAACCCATTGTTAAATACACTCAATAATCCGTTAGTTATATTTCTTTTCATCCATCATCAATGCACCTTTTAAAATAACCATTTGGATATTACTTTTTTTTTTTTTTTTTTTTTTTTTTTTTTTTCTACATACTTTTTTTGGTAAGGTGTTTAAAAAAGAATTAGGTGGAAAGATAAAAGGTTTTGCATGAATTTTACAGGATTTTCAGATGATTATATTTCTTTAAATTTTCATGAAGAAATGAAGGAAAATTTTCATGAAGAAATGAAGGAAATTTTCATGAAGAAATGAAGGAAAATTTTCTTGTGGAATTCATTTGGAAGAAGTTGACTTTCTCAGTTGATTTTTTTTTTTTTTGCATTGGATTAGTTAAAATACCTACTTATTATTCAGATAAATTTTTCTAATCTCATAATTAGTTTTTCCATGAATTTTTTTCATTTCAAAAATCTAATTTTATAGACAGCTGTTAGTCCAAAGTACATGACAAATTTTCTTGTCAAATAGTTTAAAGAAAAAAAAAACCGTAAAGAAATTTCACTTCAAAAAAGAATGGTCAAAAGATTTTCTTTCTTTTTGTTATTTTAATTTTTAATTTTTTTGTAATTGAATTTTTCAGTTGTACATAATTTCTGATAAAAATAAAACAAATGATTTTTTATTTTCTTTATTATATAGTACATAGTATGATAATAAAGTTGATATTGAAATATTTATTTCAAGCTTTTATAGACGAGAAGAAAGTTTGATATTTAAGAGCAAGTTTTGGTTTAGCTCGAGTTGGTTTAAGAGGGGAGTTTGAATATATATATGTTTTGCGAATAAACGCACAATCTATCTGACTTTTTTATATTCTTTTTGTTTTTTTTTTTTTATCTTTCTTTTATATTTACTTCGTGCTCGATCTTAACCCGCGAGAAGGCGTGGTTGAGAGACGCGCGACGTCCATTTGTCTCGAGCGCCTCCCGCACCATGGAACGCCCTCACATCCCACGGGCATCGATCACGTCTTCCTTGTTTTATATATCCAGAGACGTTATTCCACTGGGTGAATTTTTAAAACCACACCATTTCCGTAATATGTTTTATACATTAAAATAAAAGTCATTTGTGTAAAAATAAATAAACAAAATTCTACATAAATTTTATTTTCACAAAAAAAATATTTATCAATTAATTTTAACCCATTATTTATAATTTAATTAATTATTTTTTTCATTTTTATTTCAGACGGTAAGCCAATATTCCTTTCATAATATTTGGATAAAAATAAAATGCCAATTTGATGGATGGAAAATCATTTATCAAGGTAAAAAAATTATTTAAAATTAAAAAAATTTCATTTTCTTTTATGAGAATTCTATATGTTTATCGATCAATTTTAAACTATCAGCATTTACTTGACTAAATTCAAGCTCAATATATGATGTTGCTAGATATTTTGTATATATGTTTGTGTATGTATCTTTGAGTGATAATAAAAAATAAAAAGAAGCAACTATCACGCGATGTGTCAGTGAAAATAAACTCAGCGTGTTTTGCCCCTGGCTACAACCTGACCACGTTTTTGTTGGCTCAGGATGTCGCCGTTTTTAACATCTCTCATATTTTTTTATTTTTACATTTAATCCTTGCATGTCTACAATAAATTTACGTTTATATAAAAATAAAAAAATTCGCGAAAATTACAAAATAGTTTGATAGAAATATCAGTGACCAAAAAACTTTGACACTTGATATATTATTACATTTTTTTTTTATATTAATTAATTAATATTTTAATTATTAATAAAAAAAAAAATAATAATATAATTTAAAAGTAAATAAATATATTAATATAAAAATGATTGTAAATTAATTTTATCCGATTTATTTATTATGTTTTTTTTTGCTGGAATTTTAAAAGAGAAAAAAAAAAATATTTATATGGAGCACTTGGACTCGACTCTCGAGCTTATGGTATATCAGATGACAGGATCAATGAGGGCAAAACAAATGTCTATATATAGCAACATGCCAATGTGAAATGATAATACACAATCCGATTTGATCAAAAAATTTTCTAGCTCACGGGGATAATTAATGACTGCACGGTAAATTTATGCCCACACGTGAAAATTTATTCTACAATATATAAGCTAGATTTTTATTATTTTATTTTATTATTTTTATAATAATTTTTTTTTAACTTCGTATAATATCAAACGATAAAAAAAATATGCATACAAGTCGATTGATATGAATGCATCGGTGCATGCCAAACGAGACACTATCAACTTAAATAAATCTTGGTAATATTTCTTTTGTTGTCGTTTTTCTCTAGACAATAATTTCGATTTATACAGATAATATTTATCAGCATATATGTAAAAAAATTTTAGTGTGTGAATTTTTAATTATAGCAGTAATTATTTACAATCTATTATTTCCTCATTAACCGGTCATTAGCTTCTTCATAAATATACGACTCATCTTTATGATATAACTCGTTAAAAATGAGTCATTATATTTGATTTACTGTACACTGAATTATAAGAGTTACAAATTTATTAATGATTTTTTTTTTTTGCTTAATATATAAAGAAAAAAATGCATTTGTTTTTTTTTTTTTTCGATATTATTTGATGTGAGGCCATCAGTGATGAAAAATTCAACCATCATAAATATATTAAGCCAGGCATGCAAGTGATTTTATCTTTCAAGTTTCAGCACACACGTAGGAGGATTTCACATCCCCATCTGAATTTTTTTATTTTTAATAGTGCTGGTTTTTTATTTTTTATATTATTATTTATCTTTTTTTTTTTTTAAGAAGAGCTTTGATAACCTCTGGCAGTGTCGAATGATGATTCATAAAATATAAATTTAAATAAGAAAAAAAATCACGAAAAATATAAAATTTAAAAAATTATAAAAATACTTGAAATTAATTTCTAAAAAATTTAAGATAATAATATTTAAATATTGTTTATATAATAAAAGAATAAATTCATGAAAATTCCATTTAGAAATATTTTTTTTTGATCAACATGAGGGAAAAAAAATAATTTTAATTTTTCAATTTAATTTTATTTTATAACCAGTGTTCATTTTTCAAAAAATTCTCCTCAGAAAATGCGTTGACAGATATTGTTATAATTTTCAAGACAAATAGAGACACTCTTCAACTATTCCCAAAAAAATTCTCATCATGAACTAATCATTATTTCTTGCTTCAAAATATAAATCGTATTTTCAAAATTTCAGTCACTATATTACTCTTATTAATTTTTTTTTTCTGTTTCGTTATACCAGAAAGAATCGATCAATTCAATCGATAATAAGTACAATCATGATAATAAAAACTGGCTACCATTTTGAGGTCATCTTTTACCACTTAATAGCAGCTGTATTTGCGATACTCATCAAAACGAGAATACAGCTGTCTGTATTATCAGGAAAATAAATAATAAAAATATATAATAACAGCAAGATGAGTCAAATTATATCCAAATGACCATATCAACATGAGCCAATAATCTCCACGATCATCAAGATCTTTATTCTGCTGCGTAGAATATATTGATCATATTTAAAATATAAATAAATTTGTTCTATTGTTTTTTTTTTTTGAATCATCAATGTAGTTTCTCATCCATTCATAATTTTTTTTTCCCACGTTTAACTAGCCCTGAAGCTCTTCTCCTTAATTTGTCGAAAAAAAAAAAAATATAAAATATATATTTTCGCATAAGAAAAGTGAATCATATATAATTTAGTGATTCAACGTCAAAATATACTCGTGTTTATTGGGGTGGTTTGGACACATACAAATGTTGGTAACCCTCGTCATTCACTGCGTTTGTTTTTATGTATAAAAAAAAAAAAAAAAGAGTTAAAGGTTAAAAAGAAATAAAATAAAAAATATAAATAAATAACAAAGTTGAAGAATGAGAAGACTAAAAATTTCTTCGGGTCATGGAGTTGCAATTTTTGTACGCGGCCCTTCAGGCCAGAGGCCTTGTCTATGCAAGAAGAGCCGCATAATAACCTCCACAACTTCAAAGGTGTTATTAAAGAGAATGTTAAACTTTTTACTTTTATTTTAAACATTTTTTTTATTTTTTTTTATCTCACTTTTATATATTACTTTCAAATATTTTTTTTTTTTTATACACAATTGTATATGTATTTTTTATTTAAACAAAAAGCAATATTTACTAGAGTGTTATTTTTAAAAAATGATAAAAATTACCTGCGATGATTAGGACTTCTGTACATCAGTGTAATAATATAATGATGATTTTCATATAATACAATAACAAGTTTGAAATTTTTTTTTTGCTGTTGTTTGAGTTTAAATAAGCAAAAGGTTAAGTAGTCAAGTGTTTTTCTTCTCACTTACTGAAGAAAATATCAGCAGCTACGATCATCATTATAACTTAACATAAAAAAGTAAAAAAATTGAATATAAAAAAATTTTCTTCAAGTGAGTGAGCATTGTATTTAACATGCTATATGTTAAATTCAAAAATATTTTTATTTAGCTATATTATATTATATAAATTGACGTGGTAAATTTTAAAAATTTCCACGATAATTATGACTTTTCTAATCACCGACAATTATACCAATTAATACCTGCATCACTTGTCCTTATCTCAACCATTTATTCTACCTCAAAAATAAAAAAATAAATAAATTTATATCAAACATTAATTAATATAACCTGTCAAAAATATATTTAACAATAAAAATATTAATTAAATAGTCAAAAATTATATTTGGAGGACAAAAAAATTGTACAAAAATTATATTAATTAATAACTTTAAAAATATTGTATTAAATATTAAGATATTAATTAATTTTAATTTATTTTTTTTTATAATATTTAGAATATAATATTCAAAATATTATTTTTATTATTTTTTAATTTCTTTAAAATCTAGACACAAACAAACTATTTTTTTTTCGATATAATATTTCTCTAGCATTTCATAATACATTGCATATACATATGACGTTTGTGGTTCAACCCAACAATTAAAAATCTTCCCTGAATACAGACAGAGCCTATCATTATTCTTGAGTTATCGTTTCTCGACGAGAAAATTATTCGCAAGTATAACAGAAACGTGGGCGTGTTATTTTGCTGCCGATGTGCCACTCTACTCTACTCGACTGGCAACGTGTTGCATTTGTGAAAAAAAATTAAAAAAAATAAATTTTATATATTACTCATTTATTTATTAAACAAAAAATAAATAATAATAATAATAATTTTATAATAAAAAATTATTTAAATGATAAATAAAAATTAGAGACAATGAACAATTGGAATATTAGTTATGACAATGTGACAATGATATGATTACTGTGAATAATCCATCAGTACCGTTGGTCTCATTTTAAATCATTCAAGTGTATCATTGAACCGTCTCATTTATGAATGACTGCGTGTATCAACTATGGATGTATGATGAGGCGTGTGACCGCACGCATATTAGACACTTTGACTTGATTATTTGCCAGTCGAATAATTTTTTATTTCAATTGATTTGAATACTGATGATAATGATTCTAACGGAAATAATGCAGGGTGGTCGAGTTTTTTTTTTGGCCTCAGGGTATACACTCTTATTTTATGATACCAAAATTATTCATTATTATTATTATCATCATTTTTTATATTTTATTTATTTTTATATCCTACTTTAATATATGAAATCATAAAGCAATTTTTTTTAGTAGAAATTTCTTTTTAAAATTCTTTTTTTTTTTGTTTTGTTTTTGTTTGAAATTTTTAATTGTTATTAATATATAGGATTACTAATTAATTTCATTTTAAATTAATCAATTTTTAGTTCATTTGGAAATTAAATTTTTTTAATATTGTACTTCCTTGTCAACTTGAAATTTATATATAAATTAATATAACATTCATAACGAATCAGGTAAATTTTTTTTTCCTCATAAATAAATTATATACATTTGTTAGACTTGAAAATATATAATTTATGTATTTTTTTTCCTCTATATCTAAACGATAAAAAAAGTATATAAAAATTTTTTTTTTCCTCAATAAAAGTTTAACAGTTGTTTCCATTCTACTTGTCGATATGAGAAAAAAAAAAAAATCTTTTTTTTTTTATAAATCTTCCCGAGATGAAAAAATCAAGTATTCGAATAGTATTATTGATATTTTATAGTGTTTGAATTATATCCGGCGATGTTTATGAGGTATTGTGAGAATACTTATGAGTATTTTCGATATTTTGGTGGTATTATGAAAGAATTAAATGAAGAGCTCGAATATCGGTTCTCGGATACAATTATCCCTGACAGGTATTTTAAATGTTTGAGTATTTTAAAAGTCTTTGAAAAGTATTCTGATACTCCAGTTTTTGGACTTAGAAAAATTTCAATATCATAGCACCGTATTATATAATAAACTCCAATTATTTTTAGAGTTAAATAATTTATTTATGAATTAATTAATAATTATTTAATAATTTTTTCTATCCTTATATTAACATTTCCAATTTATTCTAGTAATCATGCTGGGGACACCACATCTTTTCCTTACATACATTTGCCAATAGCTATTTAACTATAATTAATTATGGCAAATGTTGATTAGGAAAGGATGTATAGTCAAATAAATCGAGTCGTAATCTAAAATAACGATAGTGAATCTCTTTTTTAATTTTTTAAATAAATTATATTTGTAAACACCTCGTAGCTTATGTGAACAAAATTTCAAATTTTATTAACTTGTAAAAATGGTCTCGCGGTAGAGTGTAGGTTTAGTAATTAGGAAAACGTAGGATCAAACCCGGGTAGAAACGAATTTATGTAAAAAAATATATATGTAAAACGCACTCTTGTTGGAATTTTTTTTTTCAAATAATCAGCAGGTATTTTAACCGGATACAATTGTATTTTTGAGTATCCCGAGCAAGTATTTTAACCGGATACAATTGTATTTCAAATACTCGTCAAACATAATTATCCTGCTAAAAATACTTTTCAATCGGTATTCGAAAAGTACTTTTAATGGCGCTCAGAAACACAATTTCAAGTATCAAACACAATTGTGTTTCGTCCAAATACCTCAATTTTTTCATCTCGGGTTATAATAAAATATATATGTCATGTGTATATCAAGCTTTTTTTTATTATTAAATTAATAATATTTATAAAAGTTATATTCAAAAGGTCAACTACTTTTCATCCGGTTTATAATATTGTTTTTTTTTATAAAAAATTTATAATTTCTTTTTTTTTTTTTAATGTTTTATTTTTTATCTAGCTCAAAATGAAAGTTTATAAAATATTCAAGCGCCATATATAAATTCTTGAGTATGCAAATTTTGTGATGTAGATGAAATGCATATGAATACGTGAATGTAATATTACATGTGTTATATATTATGATGATATTACCAGCTGCTAACGCACCATCTAAATTGCTATTTAATAGCGACACAAATTTTTATAAATTGTACGATAATGTATATAAACGTCTTGTGTATATCTTATATTATTATACATACATGAGTTCACTTATTATGAAATGACCTATGAATGTTGTTTTTGTATATAATGGACACCAAGAAATCAGTCATCGTGTCCATAACATGCGTATCATATTCATGCATGCATAACTGATTGTTTTTTATTCTTTTAAACTCTATTTTTTAACATAAAAAAAAAAATCATAAATGTATTTTTATTTTTATAATATGATAATAATGATTACATCAAATAAAATTAAATACAAAATAAATAATAAAAAAATTTGATGAATAAATTAAGTATTTTTTATTTTATAAAAATTTTATATATAAATAAATTTCTTTGATGTTAAATATAATTTTATCCAACAAGTAGAAAAATAAAATTAAAGAAAAAAAAAATTTATTTTAATGAATAAAGATATAATGAGAATAATATATGAATTTTCTTTTTGGTTTTTTATGAATTTTCTTTGATGTTGATAATACAATGTAGCTTGACGAGACAACTTTTCAAAAGATGTATATTTTTTTTTTTTTGACTATTTATTTTAGAATATATGTGTATTTTGATGTAGGGGTTGTTGAACACTTTGTCCTTGAATGAGTGAGTTTCACTTGCATGTGAATTATACGCATTTGAATATGTGAAAATGTTGATAGAGTGAATGTGTGTAGTGTCAATGTGAACACAGAGTGTCCTGATGACAGGACTCACAGGCAATAATTATTACAGAACTACGAATCAAAATTACAGGGCAACATTTGTACTCGCTATGTTGCAAGTTTAATATGATGATGTGCGGATGTACAAATATATATATATATGTTGAGTAGAGAATAGTATGTGTACCTGATGAATTGCGGACGAATACGTGAGTGAACCACTGAGTGTGTAGTATATTTATACCATCATTTACTGACCAATACACAATTACAATTTATTTATTTACATAAAATTTAAAAAACAATAGAAAATTATTCAATTATTATATTTAAATTTTTTAATGATAAATTAACATCAGTGTAAAAATTTCTAGTCATATTTTTGTTTTGAAAATTTATACGAGTAAAAGAAAATGGAAATAATTTTTTTTATATTTAATTTTGAAATTAATACACTGAGAGAAATTTTAACTAAAATTTAAAACCTATGTTGAATAGAAATTACTATACTGCTTTGTAATTTTTGTTTTATTTCTGGGATTGGCCGCGAGGGATGATATTCTACAATAAAATTATGTAAAATGTCACACAATGTCAAAAAATTGTTATGTTACTTCAAGTCTCTGTACATCGTTATCTATTGCAGATAGACATGGGGTTGAGTGGAGTTAATTATTGAGAATTCAATTCTAAACAATTTATAAAGAATTACTTTTTT
>MKYW01000003.1:2488094-2517770 GCA_015776835.1 Aphidius ervi | reverse complement strand
TTTTTTTTTTTTTTTTTATAGCAACAATTAGACTGTCTACAATTTTTATGTTAATTTATTAAAAATGTCTAAATCAACCTGGTGGAAATATTTCTCCACTTTTTTTCGAAAATGACCCATGATTGGAGAAATGACGGAGAAATTTATGTATAACTCTAGAGAAAATATTTCTCCGCTATTACTCCAACCTTTTTCAAGATTAATTTTTTTATCTTCTCTTTTTTTTTTTAAATTTACAAGATACATACGCATTGTTACAGTGTACATAATAGTTATTGAAGTATGAGGAATATAATTTATTTTAGTTTTATTGTTTTAAATGATGTAACGAAAAATTATTTTCATTATATATTATTACTTGGTAATATTTTTCTTTTTTTTTCGTAAAGATTATTTTTATCGAATCAACAAATATACCTTGATGATACGTTTTGGTATAAATATTAAGTTGTGAGGAATTTTTTGTTCAATTCTTCTTTTATTATTTCTATTTGCTGATTTACTGATTTCAACTTAAACCTTTGAAATCAGTTTTTTTTTATAATTAAAAATGTTTAACAATTTAATTTAAAGTTTTTATTCAATTTGAAATTCAATAAAAAATTCAAATTAAATTGCCAAACATTTTTAATTTAAAAAAAAAAAAAAAAAAAACTCATGATAATTAATCAATATTGTTTACGTTAAATTTCAAATTAAAATGTTAACAATTTTTAGCATAAGTTTATTCATTTTTAATATACAAGATCAATGGGAATCAAAGCTGGCTCTAAACAATATTTAATTTCGTTATTGGAGGTGGAAATAAACAACATTTTTACTAAATATCTCTAACAATATTAATGCACAATTTTTTATATTCATTGACTCAATTAATTACAATTTATTAAAGCCACAGAAAAAAAAAATTGTCACTTTGCAACAGGTAAACAACATGAATAAATTGATAAATTAAACATAAACAAATGAAATATTATTGCGAGAACCAATCAAATGAATCGAAGCGAGGCTTCATTTCTCGTTTTTAAAAATCAGATTTACAGAAAAATAATATTTATTTATTTAGCTTTATTGTTTATTATAGAATTTGATGTATTTTTTTTTTTATTTATTAGTTTATATTATTTTTTTTTAGGCTAGTTTGAAATATTATTTTTTTTTTTCAATGCAATAAATATATGAGAGTTCCAGATGGCTTGTAGAAGAAGCGTGCCATGATTTATTTATTTTGTTGAAAGTGGAATCACTGTTATTAGTTGAGAGTAAAAAAAAAAAAATAGAGATAAAAAAATGTATATAAATTTAATAATCAATTGATCAATCAGCTGATTTCAGAGAGTACTAAGTGAGATTGTTTTTTTTTTTTATTTCGAAAAAAAATTGTCGTATTGTTTTGTGAGAAAAAAAATATATAAATGAGATATATATGGAATCCAAAAATAAAAACGAATGAATGGCTCAAGTTTGCTATATTTTGCGGAAGAAAAAAATATAAAAATAAATGAAAAATAAGGTCAGTTGTGGTAAAAGAACAGAGCTTGTGGTTAAACACGTGTATATATCAATAGACTTGCGGTTTTTGCTTGTCGTCGTTGTTTTTTTTTTACCATGCCATTTCAATTTTCTTATTTTTTTATTTCTTTCATATTTTATTCATTATTTGAAAGTCTTTTTTTTTTTTTTTTTNTTTTTTTTTTTTTTTTTTTTTTTGAGCTAAGTATACTGGTCTTGTGTTCAGTCAGTATTGATTGTCTGATATTTATAAAACCAGGCAAAACAGTCTTCGAACACGTTCCAAAAGTCTATTGTATATTCACAAACTAAGTCAAGTCATCCTGATGATTCCTTCTGCCAATATGAATTTTTAGAGTCATCTGGTAATAAAACCACACAATAAACTCCATATGTTTGACAGATAATTAAATATCAAAAAAATATTACTGGGTTAATAAAGAAAAAAAGAAAAAAAAATTTTTTTCAAATAAATCCAACATACAAAAAAATATTTGATGCTTAAAATTGCCTCCAATATTTATAAATAGACTTTTTCATCTAATTTTTTTTTCCTTTTATAAATTAAAATGTCATCTTATTGATATGATTAATTTTGATAATATCAAACTTGAAGAAAAACAACAAAAAAATCAACAACAAAATTAAAATTTAAAAATGATCAAAAAATTTTTATTCAAGCATTCACACTAAAATTCTACGAATAATATATTATTTTTTACATTTCCAAATAGCTAAATATTATTAGAATATAAAAATGCATACAAATAGCCATATCCACCCCGAAAAATCAATGATTTCGGTTGTCGTTTTGGAGGCGTGTGTATCTTGTTTGTGATTTTAATGCATTTGTTATAATCATTCATCAAGCACGAGATCATTCTTTTCGCTATTAAAAAATATGCATCTGCTTTCCCATCCAGTCCAAAAGCCACAAAAAAAAAAAAGCCATAATAACAACAACAATAAAATAAATAAAAAAAGATGCAAATAGTCATAGTGAACACGCGTGAATATTAGGGGCGCGAATAGATGCCAAGGCGTGTCAAAATGTGTTGTCTTCTCGTTCATACATATATAAACACATTTTAGTATTGTCCTCGTTTTCATGTACCTACATATTGTACTTGTCTGTATATATATATACATAGAAAACTGAAAATTGTATGTAGGTATGCCCATGACGATCCAGAGCACCTGGGAATTGTAACTACCACGCCCAAACATATCGCGAGCAATGTAAGAGGTCCCCTGTGTGCATCATATAACCGTGTGGGGCATATCCTGGGCACCCGGTAAATTCTATAATATATATTCAGATCGTACATGTTAGGTTCAATCGAAAACGTATATATATTGTTCAGATAACCAGAACTTTACTCGACCCTCGATTTCAACGTATATATGACATACGGAATCATGCTAAAATTTCAGATAGAGAGAGTATGAAGCACAATGCAACTCGACCGTTCATTACAACTGTCTATGGTCTCTTTATACAGGCTCTATGAATTTGTGTATGTGTCTCTTGTATTGTTCAAATCACACAGATACGTATATTGGCCGGATGTAGCCGCAAGAATGTCAGCAAATTCAAATCACTTGGGATCCTTATATTGGTGCTGATTTTTGGTTTTATTTTTTCGTGTTTGTATATGTAATTTTTTTTATTTATTGGTTGGCTAATATAGTGACATTGTTCTTAAGTTGACTATCGATATAACTTTGAAATTTAACCAAAAACGAGCGGCCCTCATACGCCTGGGGGCGTCCAGGGCGTACGCGATTACGCCTCCAGGTGGATCGGGGTGGTACCGAGACATTCCTCATTCTGCCGCTACTCTTATTCTTTATTACATATATATAAATAACATATTACATCTATTTATCTAAATTATAATTATATGTATTTTATAAAATAAAAATTTGGTTGTCAAAAAATTATAATATTAAAATTTAAAAAAATAAAAGCTCAATTGACAAGTGAATAAGCTGATTCTCATCGATATAAGCAAACAATTGAAATTAATAATAAAAAAAAAATTCAATAATGTAATATAATAACTGTAATTTGTAAAAAAAAATTGCTAAATATTTTCAGTGTATTTTAAAATACACATAAAAGGTGGTAAAAAAAATTAAACATAAAGAAAATTAAGGGAAAAAATAAAAAAACCAAAACCAAATAACGGATCATCGTTTGAAGAATATATATTGCGTGATGCGGAACCACATCTGATGGTTTGACATATATTTTTGGTTATAGTCTGCACGAGGATCTCATTTTTTTTTCCAACAATGAATGAGTGAAAAAAATTTTTGACGCCAATTTTTTTATATAAAAAAAAAGAAAAAAAATTAAATACTTATGAAAAAAGAAAAATTACGATGGCAGTAGCAGATGGAGAAACTTGCTGCAGGCTCTTGATATATATTTTTCGTCAATACTAAATATTTTTTCATTTTTAACTTTCATGTATTTTTGTATTTTGAATGCATGTCCCACATATGCTTGAATGGATAATAACAGTGCGTGCAATTGCTGAATACACGTAAATTTCCATAAATTTTTTTTCATAATTTAATATAAAATTATACATGATTATTTTTCATATTTATTAAAACAAATATATACATTGTTTCGGTGATGTATTTGTCATATTTATTATGAAGATAAAATTATAAAAATATATGGACATGTTTATTGCATCATAAGGCGAATAATTGATGACAAATATTGGCAGATGCTCGAAAAGTTCACAAAGTATAATCCCCCTCTTGGACCATTGACACATTTGGGTAAGTCGTGAAAAACACCTCCTATTATACAGCCTATATTATGGCTCTTTCGCTACCGTTTACTTTTTTTTTTTATTTTTTTTTTTATTCAATATAAAAAATAATAATAATAGAAAAAGAAAAAAAATAAAATGCATAAATCAAAGTACAGAAGCACTAACCAACTCAACAATGATCATTTTGGTTTTTCTATCTGTTACCATCAAAGATCCCGAGGAAATTCGGCTTCCTTTCTTTGATTCAAATAAAAAAAAAAAAAAAGAAGGCGCGACCACAATGCGGCTCGATGACAAATGGAACTGGACCCCAGGTAACCTTCCCCAATATACTGTTAAAATTTTTTAGGACTATAGGATCTATTATTAAAAGTCAAAAGAAAACCAGAGCATCCTTTAGCTATTGTCCTGAAAACGAGGCGAGAAATATACCAAGTTGAGTAGCCAAATTTAACGTACATTGTTATTTTTAAAAAAAAATATAATATATTTGTTTAGCTCTTAAAACGTTATGTATTTTTTTGTGTAATATAATTTTTTGTTGAAATAAAAAATTACCTTTTGCAGAAATTTAAAGGGTTGAAAACAAATAGAAAAAAAAATTGATATGAATAATAAAATGAAGGAAAATATATCTTATGGTTAATAAAAAAAATTAAAAATATTTTCTCGGTGGTGACAATTCGTTCGTAAAATGTCGTATACGCAAGAGTTACGAGTTCACAGGGTCATAAAGTCTCGTCCTCTTTGCAACGCCCCAAGACTAAATAAAAAAATACATATATATAAAATAATAATAATAATAATATATTATATAGGTATGTAACGTGTGTATGTGAAAACGAGCCCAAAGATATCTGTCGACAGTTATTTTGTTTTACGACCGAAGCAAGCTTCATACTTTTGACAGTTCATACTTTTTTTTGGTTCATCTGCACTTTATGGCATTTTAAAAAATTTGGAAATGATTGATAAATATTCGTCTAATAATAATTATTATTATTATATTTTATTGAATAGTATATGTAGATAAATAATATTTTGTCAGTAGAAAATATCTAACAGGCTTGTGGTTGTGTGAATCAAGGCAGTTGATTTCAATCACTGCATTCGGAGGATCAAATCCTACTCAGACCATTATTGGACTCAATGTAGTCTTCTGATGCCTTACTGAGATTTCAGGTTTCGACTGAATAATTATTTACCAAATGAATCATGGAACAAATATCTCCTTGCAAAGAACGAGTAAAGATATAAGATAATCTTTCCTGGTTCTATGCTGGGAAATATTTGTCCCATACACCGAAATCTCCTTTTGCAAGTTCTAATTCAATCATTTTAATAATTTAATTTTTTATTTCAATATTAATAATAGTTTTGTTGTCAAGTATTCTCCAAATAGTAGTCCAAAAAAATAAAACAAGCATATAGTAACACGTATAAACATAACGACACAATGATTATCATCAAATGTCAAAAGAATTATAATAAATAAATTAATATTCCATTCAATAATTTATGGATAATTATTTAAATTGTGAATCAATTTATTTGAAAACTAATTAACCACCATCGTATTATAATGATCAAATGTTATATTATTTTTTATTTAATTTTTTTAATATTCATCTTTCAAATATTGTATTAAATTTTAATTTATTTTTAACTATTTATTCAATGTATTATTATATATTATTAACAAGATAATTATTAAATTTCTTAAATAAATTTCCAATTAAATGAATTTTTTACTTGCTACTGAATATTTTTGTCATGCTGTATTTTACATGGGCTTTTTTTTGGATATTTTTTATTCAGATATTTCTGTAGAAAAGAATATATATTATATATACATAAAATTGTAATTTAAAAAAAAACCGAAGACTAAATAAAAAAAAAATATATATATATATAAAATAATAATAATATATTATGGGTAAATAACGTGTGTATGTGAAAGCAAGCCCAAAGATATCTGTCGATAGTTATTTTGTTTTAAGACCGAAGCAAGCTTCATACTTTTGACAGTTCATACTTTTTGTGGTTCAACTGCACTTAATGGCATTTTAAAAAATTCAGAAATGATTGATTAATATCTATTTAATAATAATGATAATTATATTTTATCGAATAATATATTTAGATAAATAATATTTGGTCAATCACAAATACTAAGCAGGCTTGTGGTTGAGTGAGTCAAGGTACCGTTTTGCGGTGCCTGTAGTCTTGGGTTCAACTCCTACTGAAAGAAGATTTATGATTGAATTAATAAATTTTAAATGGATAGGGCATCATCCTAATAAACTTAACTGTCATGAATTGATCATCATGGGACAAATATATCCTTGCAAAGAACGAGTAAAAGATTCAAGCCTCTTTCCTGGTTCTATGCTCGGAAATATTTGTCCCAAACGCCGAAATATCTTTTTGCAATTTCTAATTTTATAATTTTAATAACTTAATTTTTTATCACAATATTTATAACAGTTTTGTTGTCAAGTATTTCCCCAAATTGTAGTCTAAAAAATAAAACAAACAGATAGTATAATCATAATGACACAATGACTATTCTCAAATGTCAAAAAAATTATGACAAATAAATAAATATTCCATTTATCATAATTTATGGATAAATGAATTAATTAGTCATCGTATTGTAATGACTAAATGTTGATATTATTTTACATTTAATTTTTTTAATATTTACCTTTTAAATATTGTATTAAATTTTTATTCAATTTATTTATTTATACGATTTATTATTACATATTATTAACGAGATAATTATTATAAATCTTGAGTAAATTCGGTGATTAATCAATTTTTTACTTGCTACTAAATATTTTAGTTGTGCTGTATTTTACATGAGATTTTTTCTGGATATTTTTTATTCAGATATATTTCTGTAGAAATGAATATATGTATACATAAAATTGTAATTTAAAAAAAAAAAAAGAACTGTGTAATATCAATTTAAAGCTACAATTTAAGTTTCAACCAACCAAGACTAAATAAATATATATAAAATAATAATAATAATATATTATAGGTATATATAACGTGTATATGTGAAAGCAAGCCTAAAGATATTTGTCGACAATTATTTTGTTTTATGACCGAAGCAAGTTTCATACTTTTGACAGTTCATACTTTTTTCTGGTTCATCTGCACTTTATGACATTTTAAAAAATTTCAAAATGATTGATTAATATTCGTCTAATAATAATTATTATATTTCATCGAAGATAAATGACAAACGGTCAGTAAAAAATATCAAGCAAGCTTGTGGTTTAGAGAGTCAGGGCATGGTTTTACGGTGTCCGTAGTATTGGGTTCAAATCCTAAATGCGATATCGTTGGGTTTACACAAGTTTATTAGTGGTGGAAAATCTACGAATTTTTTTCAAAATGTCATCATGGCTTGTAGGCGTGTGGAACAAATATCTCCTTGCAAAGAACGAGTGAAGATAAGCGTCTTTCCTGGTTCTATGCTAGGAAATATTTGTCCCAGACGTCAAATTATCTTTTTGCAATCCCTAATTTAATAATTTTAATAACTTAATTTTTTATTTCAATATTTATAACAGTTTTGTTGTCAAGTATTTCCCCAGATTTTATTTTTCATTTAATTTTTTTAATATTTATCTTTCAAATATTTCATTCAATGTTTATTTAGTTTATTCATTAATTTAATTTATTATTATATTTTATTAACAAGATAATTATTAAATTTCTCGAATAAATTTTCAATTTAACTAATTTTTTACTTGCTATTAAATATTTTTGCTGTGCTGAATTTTTCATGAGCTTTTCTTTGGATATTTTTTATTCAGATCTGTAGAAAAGAATATATACATAAAATTGTAATTAAAAAAAAAAAAAAAACGACTTTTGACAGTTCATACTTTTTTCTGGTTCATCTGCTCTTTATGCCATATCAAAAAATTTAAAAATGATTGATTAATATTCTTCTAATAATAATTATATTTTATCGAATGATAAATGATAATCGGTCAGTTAAAAATATCAAGCAAGCTTGTGGTTCAATGAGTCAGGGCATCGTTTTACGGTGCCTGTAGTCTTGGGTTCAAATCCTCCGTACCACATTTCTATTATGCCAGTGTGAAAGTTTCAATACTATACTTATGAGATTCAGTATTCTCTGTCCAGATGACTGTGGAAAGCCTGTAAAATGGCAGTCTTTTCTTTCAATATGTTCACACGAATATATGACTTGCAGGCATGTGGAATAAATATCTCTTTGCAAAGAACGAGTGAAGATAAGTCTCTCTCCTGGTTCTATGCTCGGAAATATTTGTCCCAGACGCCAAAATATCCTTTTGCGATTCCTAATTAAATAATTTTTATAACTTAATTTTTTATTTCAATACTAATAACAGTTTTGTTGCCAAGCATTCCCCCAAATAGTAGTCTAAAAAATAAAACAAATATAGTAACACATTTAATCATAATGACACAATATCATCAAATGTCAAAGAAAATTATGATAAATAAATAAATATTCAATTCAATAATTTATTTATTTTTTAAAAATTTACTTTTATCATACATCTTGGATAAATTGTAAATTAATTTATTCGAAAATTAAGTAAATTAAATTAATTAGTCACCGTGTTGTAATAACTAAATGTAAATATTATTTTTCATTCAATTTTTTTAATATTTACCTTTTAAATATTGTATTAAAATGTTAATTTAATTAATTAATTTATTCAATTTATTATTATGAAATATATATGTATATTATGCTGTATTTTTCATGAGCTTTTTTTTAGATATTTTTTATTCAGATATTTCTGTAGATATATACATAAAATTGTAATTTAAAAAAAAAAAAAATTTGTGTAATATCAATTTAAAGCTACAATTTAAGTATCAAGATGTCTTTATTTCTGATGAATTGTTCTCACTTAACCAGAGTTAGGCGTTAACAATTTAAGAATACATTGCAAACAGGGTCGAGTGTCAAATTGTCGTGTATTTTCAAAGTAAGAAAATATTTGAAATAATTTACCAAGATATATTACATCAATGCTTGGTTAAGAATTAGATATTTAAAGTAAATTCACCAGTACAAAAAAAAAGAAAAAAAATAAAGCATAAAAATTTATTTATTTATTTTTATTTATTTCAAAAAAAGATTGTATATATAGCTATATAGATATTGCTTGAAAAAGCATGTGCAATGGGCGTTAACCAAAACGAAAGAGATATACTGCCTTGCACGAGTATTTATGGCATATCCGCACTTCTAATGTATATCCACATTGGAATGTCTTACGACAACTCCAAATAATTGTTTCTGGAAGTGTTAATATTGTGCTTATTAACTTGAACATTTTTTTTTTTTTCTTATTTTTTGGATATTATTTTTCATTTTTATATATCTGTTGAACCCTAAATGTATATATTTTTCCAAGCAAATGCGACATTAAATTTCTGAGTAAACATTTATTAACCATTATTAAAAAAATTTAAAAAAAAAATTTAAACTTAGCAAACCATAATATACAAGTGAACATGTCAATTTAAATTATAAAATTATTTTTATTTCATTTTATTTTTCATCTCTTCATCTCATCAGTGTGCATGGTCTTGTTTTTGACGACACATTTAATGACTTCTTTATACCAAGACATTTAATACACTTCTGAGCATTGCTATAATCGAAAACGTGTTAACAATTTTCTTGCTGGTACTAAAAAATGAATTTAAAAAATTAAAAAAAATTTTATATGAGCTTTTTTTTATGACTAAACTATTCAGTTGATTGTATGAGTATTTTTTTTTTTTTACAACTAGTATTTAGTCTTATAAAATTAATAGAAAACAGATTGATGAATTGACAGGTTTCAATTTTTAAAGGGTAATTGAATATACAGCTCACAATATAAATAAAAGAATGATGAGAAAATATAAAAAACAAACTTAATTTGATATACAAAATTAGCTGAATAATGCTCATAATAGGAAACCAAAAAAAAAGGGTGTATCAATGAAAATTGATATGTATTTCGTATCGATAATTGACATCGTCAATGAATAAATTGGCTGTATGAAAATACAACAAGGCTATTTAATAAAATAAATGAAAAAAAAAAACAATAATAATAATAACGATGTTATATATATTTTTTTTCTTTTTTGGTGCAGCAATAGAAGACACCTGAGAAAATAAATATCCAGGCAATTAGTATCGGATGTCGATAAATTGGTTTCGAATGTATACACGACAACCTGTTAAAAAATAGCCCGTTGAGACTCAGCAGGATACAACCTGCAGGTTACCAAGAATATACCTGTGATGCTGCGATTCATTTATGTGCAAAAATTATGCAAAGAAAAGAATTACTCGTTCTATTTAAAAGAGTCATTTAAAAAAATTACTTTACAATGAAAATTGCTCGAGAAAAATATTTATAAATTTTATAAATTAATAAACTGATAAATATTTAATTCAAAATTGTTATTAATTTTAAAATTTAAAACTAAAAAATGTATTAATTAAATGTATATAAAAAAATATTATAAATTAAAATTTTAATTTTTTTTTTCAATATTTATTAATCTACATTTAAAAATAAACAAAAAAAAAAAATAATTTCCTTTTTTGTGAGTTTTTTATTAAATAAAAAATATACATTTGATATTTTATTTTATGATTGTATATTTTTATTATTTATTGATAGACAAACTAGTCCAGAGGCCATAAGACCACCCTTGGGATTTAAGAGTATATAGACTGCAGATTTAACTGGTCGATAAATATCATTCGTTCCGATACTCGAACATGAACCAGAGGGTCTTAACCATAACCAGTGATACACACACAAAAAAAAAACCCCCTCAAATAAATAAATATATATGCATGTAACTAAACTCAAGGGGATGTTTCATTTTTAAAATATCCACACACATTCATCCCATGTGTTTGTCTTGTACACTAACTATTAATCTTTTTCTTAAAAAGATAAAAAAAAAAAAAAAACCATCAAGTATACGCATCAAGCATACTTAAATTTCTAATCCCATGAAATTGTATTATATATATTTCATTTTCACTTAGTATTTTTATTTAAACGTTTTATTGTTTTTCTGGTTCATCTGTACTTTATGGCATATTAAAAAATTTAAAAATGATTAATAATAATTATTTCTGTTTATTATTATTATTATTATATTTTATCGAATAATATATGCGTGGATGAATAATATTTCGTCAGTATAAAATACCAAGCAGGCTTGTGGTTGAGTGAGTCAAGGCATCGCTTTACGGTGCCCGTAGTCAAGGGTTCTAATCCTACTTCATCAGAGTAGGATCTATGTAGGCAAATAACGGATTGGGAGAAATTGTATTTAATGAAAATTCCCTCGATTGTTATCGTCTCATCTGTATAAGTAGAAGAGGTTTCTTCATGTCAATTGTCCTCATTGGAATCATGGAACAAATATCTCCTTGCAAAGAACGAGCAAAGATAACTTCTTTCCTGGTTCTATGCTCGGAAATATTTGTCCCAGACCCCAAAACATCTTTTTGCAATTGCTAATTTAATAATTTTTTATTTCAATATTAATAACAGTTTTGTTGTCAAGTATTCCCCAAAATAGAAGTCTAAAAAATAAAACAAGCATAGTAACACATTTAATTATAATGACACAATGACTATAATCAAATGTCAAAAAAATTATGATAAATAAATAAATATTCCATTTAATAATTTATTATTTTTCAAAATTCACCTTATCCTAGATAATTTGTAAATTATTTAATTCAAAAATTAATTAAATTAAACTAATTAGTCATCGTATTGTAATGACTAAATGTTGATATTATTTTCCATTTTATTTTTTAAATATTTATTTTTCAAATATTGTATTAAAATGTTTATTTAATTAATTAATTTATTCAATTTATTATTATATATTAATAAAAAGATAACTATATTAAATTTCTTGAATAAATTTTTAGTTTAAATAATTTTTTACTATTGTCAGTGAATATTTTTGTTGTGCTGTATTTTTCATGAGCTTTTTTTTTTATTCATTAATTTCAATAATTTTTTTATTTGACATTTTATATGTTACATAACTCCGTGAATGTTTATAATTACTGCAATATTTTTTAAGAGCTTTTGGAAAAAAAAAGCTTTTAGCTATACACTCCTCGAATGAATTTTCAAGTGGTTGTGGGTTTGTGTAATAAAACAGATACCAAGAGGTATTTAGACACAATAAAACTGAGTAAAAGTGACCAACATGATAAAATGCATGAAATAAAAAAAAGCTAGTCCATTTCCGCATCATTTGAAAACACAGATTGACCATAAAGCTTAATACATCCGTAGGGGAAATAATTTTGATCTTGTATTTACTTTTAACTCTAGTATTTTTATATATAAATATTTTTTCTATTTTTCCCTGTGGACACATTGATTTACCAGATTTCTATAAATTTTATCGTCGCATCAAATAATGTTTCTCTTGACAAATTGGCCACGTGCTCTCCCTCAACAATCCAAAAATTCATCGGAAGGAAATGTCATGCTTTTAGGATATAAAATAAAACTATTATATATTTATTTTTATTTATATAATTTTATTTTATGACTAACCTTCAAATTCTCTAAGAATTATTGAAAATTCATAGCTAAAAAAAATTTTTTATTTTCAACTCTTCTTGGAATATACAGCTATTATATATTTAAAAAAAAAAAAAATAAAAACAGAATTGTACGTATCCGTGGAAAGTCTTAAAAAAGTGTTTTAGGAATTCTTTTTAAAAATCATTTGGTCGTTGGACCTCTTTTGGCAATAAAGATAAATACTTATATCCCCAGTAAATTTACACAATTTTTTAGTAAAAACATCGTCAAACTGCCTTTCACCTTATTCAGCCTACGAAGCTGACATGAAAGAAAAAAAAAAATATATATAAACATATTAAAAATAATAAAAAAAAAAACAGACCAATCTGCGAAAATTGGCAAAAGCAACGAACCAATTTTCGAGGTTGCCTGTTCAGGTATGTACGCACTGGACAATTTCACGAGGTTACATCTGAATGAGGGTTAATCGTTGTTAAAAAGATTCTCGTTAACACGCTTAAAAAAATTTTTTTTTAACTCAAAAATATACTTGATGTGTACGTGAAGTAATTTTTTATTATAATTAAAAATTGATTCATCAAGATACAATAAATTGAACGCTGTATAATTTTTTATAAAATTATATTTCAAAAAAAAAAAATATATATAATAATCATCAACAATTGTAATAGATAAATTATTAAATAAATAATTGATAAAAAAGTATTTTTTTTTTTTATATTCAAATATCTAATTGTTTGAATAAACATTTTTATTTTTTAGTCGAATGAAAATGTAATTTAATCCAAGACCACACCAGACGGTATTATTTTTTATTTCTCGTCTCGTCTCGAGATGACGATTAACATTCCCAAAGCAATTGCACCCACATCAAGAAGAAACCATTCAGGTAATTTCATTTGTGTAACAAAATCAACATCGCAACAAAAAATTTCAAGAATAAACCAATCCAACAAGGTGGCAGCACTGAACAATCTACTGTAAATTTTTTATTCATCATCACCAACTTTATCCTTAGCTTAAAACAATTTAAAAAATTATTTAAAAATTTTATAATATTATTATTTATTTTGTTATAAATTCTAAATTAATATTTGTTTAATAAAAAAAAAAAAAAATGAATATACATTGATGATAAAATGATAATAATGTACGTCAATTTTATTTAATGTTTAACAAATATACCATCAGAAGAAAAATATTATAATATTAAAAAATATATATATATAAATTGAATATAAAAAAAAAATAATAATAAAATAATGTAGGCATTATAGTGGTTGAATTTTTGATTCAAGTGCATTTGTCTTCTTGAGTGTCGCGCGCGCGGTCTCATCACAAGAATTACAGGCTTCGTAGTTGGTGTTTCGCGGTGCCGCATAGTCGCGTGGATAGGCGGAGAGTATGACCAGCTATATTCCAACGTGACTTACGTGATTTTTTTTTATTTTTATTTTTATTATTTTTTATCTCTTTTTATCATAATATTGTTGGCCTTTTTTTATACACTATCATATGGCATTTCAAAGGATAAATAAAATAATAAAATTAAAAAAAAACAAAGTCAATTTACATCAATTGAAAAAGATTAAATTAAGACCACACACAGTATATAAATTTACTGACATAATAAAATAATAAAAAAATGAAAAAAAAAATGACTATTGTTTTATGATGTTATAATATAAAAAAATAATAGAATTTTTCATTTGTTTTATTTAAAAATAAAATAATATAAAAATAAGAAATTTGATCTGAAATTTCAAATGGCACGTCTCGATGAAATGAGGATCGACCAATGGTAAATAAATCGCCTCACCCGTGTCACGTCTCCAATCCAAAGACCATACGACCGAATGTATCGTGAAATTTTTATGATGGACCAGCACGAACTATAATATTCTTTTGATCTTTGCCGCATGTATTGCATATTATTTGGTCACATAAAAATAATATAAAAAATACATTTTCATCATGATCAATGGATCAAATGTAATACAAAGTATTATCAATATATATTGACATTCAACAATAAGTTACACTTGAAATGAAATAATATATAAATTTATTTATTATATTGAATCAGGACATGAATAAATCATACAAAAATATAAATAATATAAATTTTTTATAAAAAATAAATTTATTTTTCAATTTAAAATACAATCATGAATTATTTATAATAATTAAATAATAATATTTATAATTTTATATTGTCAATAATAAGTTTTAAAAAAGTATTCAAATTAAATTAAAAAAAAACACATTTAATTTGTTGTTTATTTATTTGTAATTGAAAATAATTTGTAAAATTATTTTGTAAAATTATTTGTAATATTTTCAATTTTTTATACAGAGAATTTATTGTCCTTTGTATATAAATTATTTTTTTATGGATTAAAAATCAAGTAGCATTTTCAATATCAAATATAAAAAAGTAATAAATTTTATTATTCATATTATATTATTTACATATTAGTTAATAATTGATTAATAATAAAATTAAATAATTTACAAATAAAATAAATATTAATAAAAATTGAAGGTACATTTGTTTAATATATATTTGCACATGTGCATATATACAAAACCATATAGTTGTGATAATTTAACATCAATTGTTCATATGAAAATATTCATTTCCTATTTGTAAAAAGGAAACTAACTCTAACGATGTTGAAATTGATACGCAAAATGAGACTGGAAATATGATAGCTGTATGAATAAATTTACTACCTGATTTAATATTTATTTACCTGTGTGTGTATATACACTAGCACTAACATATTTTATATGTGTACATATACAGAGTTAAATTCCGGATGGTAATTGAAATTTACTCAATGGTAATTGCTACGGAGCATCATATATATATCCAGTTTCAACATGATTGATCGTATATTCCAACTGCACATGCAAACATCATTTTCAACTTGTGATTTCAACATATGTTCATTTTTTTTATCAATGATAAATTTATAAATCTCATTACTAATCAAATTTTTATAATTTTTTTTTTTTTATCTTTTTTTTTAACAACATTGTTGCTAGCTTTTATTATTTTTTAAAAAATTTTTAAATAGAATCAATTTTCAAAACATCGCGTGTATTTTATTGCATTTAATTTTTTAATTTTTTTTCTTTTTTTTTTTTTTATTCTCAATAGATGGTTGCACTTCCTTCTGTTTGTATCAACATTATATTTTCTTTTTTTTTCTCTTATTTAAATTTGTTTTTTATTTTCTTGAAAATTATTATTAAACACTTTTCTTTTTTTTTGTTGTTTTTAATTTGTTTAATGCAGTAACTATTGAGGAGAAATCATCACGAATATTTGATGATCAGTTGTTGTAATGATTCTATCGTAAAAGAAAAGATTTAATTTGAAATTTAAAAAAATGATACAAAAATATATGGTAAATATAAGTAATAAAATATTGTTTTTGTAACTTCTTTTTTTTATTCAAACCAATTGTTTTTTTTTTAAATAATTTTTTCAGTTCTCACGAGTATATATTTTTTTATCAAAGAATAATGGATATTTTTTTTATTCCTTCTGTTGATATATTTAATATAAAATTATGAAATATAAAATGACATTTATTTGTCACAAAATAATAGAAAAATAACAAGTATTATTTTTTATTTTTTTATTTTTCTTTGTCACGCTGAATAAATTTGAATAAAAAAATTGCAACTTGCTTGTACATTAGTTTCGCCTAAAAAAAACCCACACAAGTATAAATTAAATAATTGTGACAATAAAATTTGCATACCTTTATAAATTCTCAGAATTTAATTATATCAATAATTTGAAAATTTTTATAAACCTTCAAATCATCAATTGAAAATAGATAATAAAAATTTATTGACATTACAATTAGTGCATACATATAAGTACCAAATAAATATACTAAAAAATAATAAAAATAAAAAAATCCATCACAAGTATATGTGGATAAACTTTAAAGCATTATTGCAAATAATTTTATCTTCCTGGAAAAACCCAGAAGGTAAAAAAAAAAAAAAAAAAAAAAAAAAAAAGCTGACGCATAAAATCAATTCTCACGATAACCGCGTGCAAGAAGTCAATAAAATATAATTTTTTTTATTTTTTGGCGAATCACATAGGCGACCTGTTGGCGCAGGAATTTATTATTATTATTTATTTTTTTCTCTCACCGTAATATATAATCATGTATGCAAATGAAGTCACCATGGTGATGGAGTTAAGAGTGCAATCGTCTTGGCAATCGTGACTTATTAAATTAGCTATTTTTTTTTATTTTTCATTTGATCATGAGATTCTTTATATCAATTTACATTTGATACTGTGTGTGTAAATTTATTTATTCATTTGACCTTAACAAATTTATCATTTAAATTTTTATATTTTCATAAAAATAATAACTTCAATACAACATTACAATAAATATATAAAAAATAAGAACCGTTAATTTTACTCAATACGATGAGCATTATATTTGCGTGTTGGTACATATGTCGAATGCCATTTTTCGTTTTTTTTTTTTTTTTTNTTTTTTTTTTTTTTTACATTTTAATTTCTGTTATTATCTTTAACGACACACATGTACATTAATTTTATTATTTTTTTATTTCATTTTTACCTCATTCATAATGCTTTTATAAAATTGTGGTAATATTATATTTTATCGAATAATATATGCGTAGATAAATAAAGCAAAATTTACCAAAGTTAGTTTAGGAGAAGGGGACACGGCATCAAATATCTTTAAGGAAGAGTAGGGAAAGGTTATTCTCTTGGCTAAATACTAACTTTGGTAAATCGTATTTTAATATTTTGTCAATATAAAATATCAAGCAGGCTTGTGGTTGAGTGAGTCAAGGCATCGCTTTACGGTGCCTGTAGTCTAAGGTTCAAATCCTATAACCTAGAAAATATTCTCCAGGGACTTATAACTAACCTAGAATGAGGTACTGCTGGCAGTTATGTCCTCCTTACGTACTGAAGCATATTTAAAGTTAGCAATCATAAAGTTATCATGGGACAAATA
Source organism: Aphidius ervi (assembly GCA_015776835.1). Lineage (NCBI taxonomy): Eukaryota > Metazoa > Arthropoda > Insecta > Hymenoptera > Braconidae > Aphidius > Aphidius ervi. Next base: position 2,499,800 of record MKYW01000003.1, on the reverse strand, counting down.
TATCCTTGCAAAGAACGAGCAAAGATAGCCTCTTTCCTGGTTCTATGCTCGGAAATATTTGTCCCAGACCCCAAAACATCTTTTTGCAATTGCTAATTTAATAATTTTTTATTTCAATATTAATAACAGTTTTGTTGTCAAGTATTCCCCAAAATAGAAGTCTAAAAAATAAAACAAGCATAGTGACACATTTAATTATAATGGCACAATGACTATCATCAAATGTCAAAAAAATTATGATAAATAAATAAATATTCCATTTAATAATTTATTTATTTTTTAAAAATTCACCTTATCTTAGATAATTTGTAAATTATTTTATTCAAAAATTAATTAAATTAAATTAAAACTAATTAAATTTTAAGGAAAAATTATTTTTTTTTTACATCTTCCCTTCAGCTATTCATCCAGATCAAAAGTGAAAAGAAAAGTAAAAAATAAAAAATTTTTATAAACACGACAAATAATACCAACGTTATTTTTTAAATTAGCCTGTATGTAATTCAAGAATATTCTATTCAAGCTTTGACTGTACCATGATGAAAAGAAAATATGACCTATTTGTTTGGTTTTTTTTTTCTTCAAAATGAATAAAGCTATAAAAAAACCGTAAAAATGATTTCTAAATACAGTTTTATATTTTTTAGATTGACATCTAGATAAACGTCAATTTTATTAATCTAAAATTTACAACTATTTCTATGAAATACAGTTTTTTAATATATTTTTTTATGGATCCAGTATAAAATTTTTAATTTAATACTATCAGTTAAATTAGAAATGACATATTGAATTTAAAAATTAAAAATAATCTCAACTGTTTTTGTTCATCACCGTTATACATTTGTGTGAATATAATTTATATATGTATATATGTGTAAAGTATATAAGGGTTTATGGGATCTATTGTATGACACCCATGCCTCAATGACGTGGGAATTATTGGGGGAGCATTTGTCACGAGTTCAATACTACCCCAACATGTTTTCATATATATATATTTAACGTTGTATAGTAAAAAATATCCATGGCTAATCAGTCGATCTCTTTTCACGGGCTCGTTGACAAATTCACCAAGATGATGACAGATATACCTACTTAACATTGACAGGGAAAAATCATGTTTATTATCGTGCAGTGTTTATAGACAAATAGATGATCGAGTTATGATTGCTTTTCAAATAATTCAAGAGCATCAATTACCTTTGACATGAGTCACATGGCTATTCAAACATTTTGAAAATGATATTTAATAAAACATCAAATAAATATACCATATTAATAGCCAAAAAAAAAATCCACAATATAATTAATAATAAAATACAAAATTTTTAGAAAAAAAAAAAGCACAAAATTGTATTTAAAAAAATAAATAAAATAAATAAAAATGAGGGATTCATGTCATTACACTTGATTAGATACTTTATTCAAAAATCGCCTTATCCAAAAAAATTGAGCATTCAAAATATAAAAAGCCTTGAGGACATAGAAGGAAGAATAAAAAAAAAAAAAAAAAAAAATCTTACAATCTCATGGCACTCGTTACATGTCTAGTTTCTCCCGTCACTTTGATATGTAAATAAAACGCACAACAGGATACCAAAACGTGCGTTCAACGACACCAAAAAGTAAAAAAAAAAAAAATTTCTATTCCAGTTTGTATACCTATATGGATTAAATAAAGCAGGGAATACCGCCTGCGATGTGCATTTGCACGAATGAACATGCCACAATGGGTGTGATCTGACTGAAGGCACCGTCAGGATGGGTATAAATCAGCCAAGGGAGAAGAACATTTACAATCTCTCTCTCTCTATATATATGGAGAAAAAAAATTGGTATATATAAAAAAATCTACCCTTCGTTCCCTTTTACTGAACATCCAATATCACCGTTATCTACTGTCATCGTCAATATTTACTTAAACTACTGTATACTCTGTCACGCGTTTGTTAAACATTTTTCATTGAAAATTTTCATACTGATTATTGGCTATTTTAAATCCTTCACTTGAATTTTAAATATACTGTTTAATGTGTATATCTTTTCAAATTTATATAGTACTGTATATATATTTTCAACCCTTATTTTTCAAATGTCTATATAACGTTGTAATTTGATACGATGAATGATTTATTTATACGTCTATGAACGTCATGAAATGCACGCAAGAACAATCATTCAACTATTATATTGTCAATAATTTTAAATTTTAAATGGACTTTTATATGTCAAGCCTATAGTCTTTTTTAATATGTCACTAGAATGTATAGTTGTTATTTTTTTTTTTAAAATAGAGAGAAAAAATAAAAGATTGCGTCGATAAGCGATATTTATATTGACGTACATATATAGTTAAAGTTTATATCAAGGTATTGAAGGTCAAGAAGCTAATTTAAATTTATCAATAATAAAAAAGCTAATTAAACATAAACAAATAATAAATTAAATAAATTAAATGAGCAATAACTTGCAATACAATTAATTATTATAAATATTTACATTTATAATTTTAATTTATTAGATAAAATTTACGCGTAAATATTTATAAAAATTAAGAACTCAAAAAAAAATGTGAGTACTAATTAATTCATCGGAATATTTTTTAAGCAAATGAAATATTTGTTTGTAATTTTTCTTTCAGTGATTTAGAATTTATTGATAATTAAAATAGCACTGTTAATTAATTTATATAAAATAAATAAATTTAAAAATAACTGACAATATAAATTTATTTAATCTTAATTCTTAATGAGAAGTGTATGTTTATTTTTTTCGATTGCAAGAAAAACAAAATTGCAAAAATAAAAAAGCCAAAGTCCATGGACATACGTCAGTTTGGCTACTTGAATTCGTTCAACTTGATTATTTTTTATTTTGTTATTCAAGCAATATTAAAATATGATGAAAATTAAATTTTGCAAGTTGCAATTCATTGCTCATATATACAAAAATATTAATGACATCGTTGAATAATCTTTGATTAATCGGTAATTTAAAATTACCGTACCTCAGTCACACCCTGAAAAAAATAAAATAACTTGGAATTATAGCGGTTGTCGATAGTAGGCACGGTTGCATGCCAAACAGCAATGAGATTTACCTCTCATTTATTTTTTATTTTATAATATATATAAAGCTATATTTTTTTTCTTTATTTTTTTCTAATTTATATTTTATTTCTTGCAAAAGCTCTGAAGTTATGTGAAGTACATATATATATCGCGAGAGAAACTTGTGTTAAAAGCAGCATCGAGACCAACCCTATTTGCATGCTTATACTAAATACTAATACCTATATAGTTATATAATGTGTATTGCAAATTTAATGGAGGTCGTTTAATGTTAACTACGCCATTTTCTGAATATGGATATGAACCAGAATTTTAAACTCAACTCATGAATTTTCATAAAATTAAGGTAGCTCTTATATTTTATTTTTATTTTTTTATTTATCATTATTTAAATTTTTAATTTTTCGATTCAATGATAATATTATTTCTTGGAAAAATTAATTACCAACACTATACTCTATATTTAAAAAAATAATTTTATCAAAAAAAAATTTAAATTTTTAAAATATACAATTTTTTATTTAAAATAAAAAAAATATAAAATAACATGTATTAAAAATTATTTGACAATTTTATATATCATCATAAAATGTTATATAATATACTAAAATTTTAATGTCAATTTTTTAAAATTTATTTAAAAAAAAATAAAAATAAAAATAAAATAAATAATAGTTATATATATTTGTGTGGCATTTATGTCTTGACATGTTTATGCATTTAAAATTGATAAATAACGTCATATTCAAAATATGTAAGTATTTTAAACTACAGGTTATTAAGTACATCCCACCAGGTATGTCTCACCTGAGTCATAAGTTGCGCAGGTGAGTAGGCGTAACATCGTCTCGGCCAATAAAATTCAGAGGCGTAACTAAACCTGGACAAATGATTTTTTTTCTTTTTTTACCCTACAAAATTCACCTGGAACTGGTAAATGTAACATCCTTTAAATATAAAATAACATACATGATGATAAAACGATACAAATCAAAAAACAATAACAAGAAAATAATATTTAATTATTATTATTTATTTAGCTGTTAATTTTTTTAATAAAATATATTAAATTTATATTTTTCTGTTGATTTATCAAGTGTTTATTATTCAATTTAATTATCCATTTATTTATTTTATTTATTTATTTAATTATTAACAAACTATAAAGATGAAAACTGGAAAATTAATAGAAAAAATTATATTTTTTTTATTTTTAAAATACAAATTCAAGTTGATAAATATAAAATTCGGGTTTAATTTTTTATCAGATATTTCATCAGTCGATGTGTTTCAAACATGAAAATAATAGTTTGCAAATTCAACATAATGGGGTCCACCCATCACACGTGCTACAGTTAAAAGATGAAACCCGAGTGCAGTTTCTCTTTTATTATTTTATATACAAATTCATTTTTTTTTTTCTTTTTATCATTGTACCACCCGCGATGATAATTTGATAGAATTTTTTACCACGACCCCCGTTATTTTGTCCCCGGGTTTCCCTGTCATCATGACCCCCTCTTATATTTTTATTTTATTTTTTTGCCACTGTACCGAGACATCAAAAAATGGTTACGCCCCTGAGATTTCAGTCGCGAAGCGGCACCCTTTAGCCTCTCGCGATACACCAACTTTCCGGTATAATCATTTTTTTTTTTTTTTTCATTTATTTATTTATCATCATTGTTATAAACTCTATACAATATATTTTTTTTTCATCTTATCCATATTCTTTTGCTGTAGAGAGCTTCAAAATGGGTCTCATTGAGAAGCAGGATAAGCGGGTGAGAGACGTTGCGCGGTTTTTGTATATATTTGAACGACATAAGGGAAAAAAATATATATAAAAAAATAAAGGGGGATAAATAAAAAATATATATATATAATCGCGAACCCGTTTTCATCATGTTAACGCCCACCGGAAACAGCTGGGGAGCAACCCCTGAATGGTCCGGTTCGCGAGACCCCGATGGATCCGATTACTTAGGTGATATTAAAGAATTGAAGAACGTTGGGTGACCGTTTTACGTGGGCCATTCACAAATATTTGTGAACCCCTTCGATATACCTATATATATTTTTTATAACGTTCAAGAGTGAATGAGTGAATGAATATAATAATAATATACTAGGCTGGCAAAAGTGTATAAATAAATGTCATGTTGCTAACAATTGGTTTAGTTTATAATGATGATCAACTTTTAAACTCGACATTGATTGATGTGACAAGCTAGTAAAATTAACTCAAAAAATTATCGAAAGGCTTACAAACAGTTACTAATTGAACGGAAGTCAACGAGAAAATGAAAATATAAAAAAATTGTAAAATGAAAAAAAAAATTAACGAAGAGGAAAATTCATAGCATCTGGATGATAACGGTTTTGTTCATCTTTATAACTAACAGATGACGGCTTGGATATGTATTTTTTTTTTATATGTTTTTTTCAATTTAGATTAAATTATGTATTCGAAAATCAATATTCATCCAACATCTGTTGATAAATTTTTAAAAGACAGACGAAAATGGGATAATAAAATGTTTTAGTCATTTTTGGAATTTCTGGTATTTGCAGAATTGAAAAATATTTAATTTTTTCTTTCTTATCTTGATGATAAATTTTTTTTTTAATGCAAAATAATATATAATTCGACTGGTTAAATATAATTACGTGGAAAAAATAATATGACAGGTGGTTTTCATCTCTAAATACAATATCCACGCCCAAATATTTTCCAAAAATCAAGGAAAAACGATGTTTATCACGATGAATTCGAAAAAAAAATGAGAAAAAAAAAAAACAGAGCGATGAAAAAAGGAAAAAAAAAAAAGCATCTCAGGTTGCGGTGTTTTAAATTTATTTTTATATATTTCTCTTTTTTTTTTCTTTCACCGACAAAAGGAGAAAAAAAAAAAATTGGTCGTAATAACTAGCGGTAGTGGGTGGAGCGCCCCTTTCTTCATCATCAAATGCTGAGAGAATATTTCTTTGTTAGACCGCCGTGTACATCTTGCGCGACACGATGAGATAAAAAAATAAATAAATGAATAAAAAATTTATATATATATAATAACATCATCATAAAGTATTTAACTGATTTATCCAAAAAAAAAATCGAAAAAAATAATTTAATATACTGAATATCAATGCATATAATAATAAAAATATATAAAAAATTTATAATTCAACGACTTTTTCATAAGCCCCCCATGGCACTATTGTAAGCTTATTTCCACAAACAATTTTATATACCTGCCCATAACATCAAATATATATTTTCATCATGAAAAGGTGTACCTTGCATTTTATAAACCGTTATACATACGCGCATATCTATAAAAATTTACCAGTTGCATTTTTTTATTTATCATTATTATTATTATATTTACGTGGGGTGTATTCAGGGGGGAGAGGGAGATTTTTTGACAGGCCTGAAGCAGCAGCAGCAGCATGTAACGCCCACGACCCACGTTGAGATAATTTTGGCACACACAGTACCATGGTGCTCAAGTGCCGCGAGGGCGCAATCTTATATATTTGAGTGCGGATAACGCGTGTATATTCTACCATCATATAAAATAGGAGTAAAGGGGGTCAAATGGTAAAAAAAGGGGAACTCCAGGGAGTTTCTTTAGCACGCGTATAGGCGTTTACCAAGGGTTATTCTTAGGCAATACGCCCCTGACGACCCCTAGGTGGTCCAGGGCGGCATTGGGTGGTGCATGGCTTGTCATACTTTTCAATAATACACCTTTACTTATACTCTTTTGCTTTATTTAATTTTTTTTAAATTTTTTTTTTTATATTTAAAAACACCCTGAATTAACCTACATCATCATAAAATAATTTTATAATAATTTTTCATAATTTTTATGTTAATTTAATATTAAAAATAAATATTTTTATATATATTTTTTTTTATTATTAATATTTATTATAATTAGAAAAGTTAGTTTTTATTTTTTTTTGAATAATTATAAAATACGATGCAAAATATTATAGAGGTGTATAATAAAATAACCGGTAGCCGATTGCTGAGGTTATAAACACACTACCTATATCATGCGACTCATTAGGACCGTAAATTAGTCCTCTCAAAGACGCAAACACATGTTGAAGAATAAAAAATATATAAATAATCAATGCAAAAATAAATAAACAAAAAAATAAATTAAAAAAACGTAGTAATATTTACGAGGATCATCAAAGTGTATATAATTCTTTTTTAGGATCATCATATATTTATATATAAAATAAAAAAAAATACAAATAAAAAACTAAATAGACATTGCAAAAAATTTATAAACATTTGCTGCTTTTTTTTTGTGCATTTATATACAAAAAATAATGATGAAAAAAATATATTTATCCATTTTTTGTATGTAAATTTTTGTTGATGTATTTTAAATAAATTTATTCAAAAATTGGATAGATATAATTATCATTAATAAATATATTATATACATATACATAAAGAGAATATGTAACATGGGAAAATATGTATTATAAACATGTATAAATTTTGTGACAATATTTTAGTCATCACAGTATAAGTACTATGATTTTCATGGACTAGTACATGAGTTGTAGGCCTATAAGCCAGTATACAAAATTTCCGGAAATGATTGATGAGGGAACTCAAACTGCATACACACTGTGTGTCTATATATTCATAGAATAATTTTATGGAGGTAATGATACGGTCCGTATATAGTGGTTTTGCTACTATTCGCGTTTTCATATCACGTGAAATGATTCACTCACAAATCATATATTATATATATCATATACATGGAGACATTATATGCACTCGGTATTATTCACTCGACAGTTAAATGGCTCTTTTGTACCACCTACACATGCAATCGTGTGTATAGACTTTCAAACTGTCATTACTCCAAAATTTTTTTTCATGTAAAATGTAAATTCTATTGTATGATTGGATTGTGATATGTACAAACACAAGGAAAATATATTATTGCAGGTAAAAAATCATTAGAGTCATTTTTAGAATTTTCGTGAAAAAGTCCGAAATATCTAAAATTTTTCACAGTCAAATTATTTAGAATCAAATTATAATCCTAGTAACTAATTTTTCAAAATATTGAAATCATCATGCAGCTTGTAATTGTATATAAAAAACATATTTAAAATAAAATAGCTAATATAATTATAAAAACAATCCAAACATAGTAAGGAATAAACAAAATCCATTATTTAATATGTAGTAAATTTTTTTTTATAGTTTTATTATTTACAAAATTAAAAATATATATAGATAAATAATAATCGGTCAGTAGATAATATCAAGCGAGCTTGTGGTTAAGTGAGTCAAAGCATTACTTTCAGGTGCATATATTGTAGGGTTCAAATCCTTAAAGAAATAAATCATATGGGACTGACTGCACGACTATCTCAGTATATGTTCATGATGGCATCATTTCCATTCCTTCTTTGTATAATTAGTGGATTAAGTCTGTGGAACAAATATCTCCTTGCAAAGAACGAGTAAGGATTAGCCTTCTTCCTGGTTCTATGCTCGGAAATATTTGTCCCAAACGCCAAAATATCCTTTTGCAATTCCAAATTTAATAATTTTAATTTTTTATTTCGATATTGATAACAGTTTTGTTGTCAAGTATTCCCCCAAATAGTAGTCTAAAAAATAAAACAAACATAGCAACACATTTGAACATAATGACACAATGACTATAATTTCTTGGATGAAATCACCTTCACCTTTCTTGGATAAAATTTTGATTCAATTAATTTTCTACTTGCCACTGAATATTTTATATATCGAGTGAAATGATTCACTCACAAATCATATATCATATACAAATTATATATCATATCAAATACATCGAGACATTATATGCACTCGATATTATTCACTCGACAGTTAAATGGGTCTTTTGTACCACCTACATATGCAATCGTGTGTACAGACTTTCAAACTGTCATTCCTCCAAAATTTTTTTTATATAAAATGTAAATTCTATTGTATGATTAGATTGTGATATGTACAAACACAAGAAAAATATATTATTGGGCAGGTGAAAAATCATTAGAGTCATTTTTAGAATTTTCCTAAAAAAGTCCGAAATATCTAAAATTTTTCACAGTCAAATTATTTAGAATCAAATTATAATCCTAGTAACTAATTTTTCAAAATATTGAAAACATCATGCAGCTTGTATTTGTATATAAAAAACATATTTAAAATAAATAGTAAATTTTTTTTTATAGTTTTATTATTTACAAAATGGAATATATATATATAGATATAAATAATAATCGGTCAGCAGAAAATATCAAGCTAGCTTGTGGTTAAGTGAGTCAAGGCATCGTTTTACGGTGCATATATTCATGGGTTCAAATCCTTTTATTAATACATGTTGTTCCAAGTGAGACCGACCACGTGACGAAAACTGATTGGCAAATACCAAATATCTCACCACTGTGTAGGTGAGTGATGGCATCATTCCAATGTCTTCTCTTAGTCTTGAAAACTGATTATCCGAAAGTTCAATATGTGTAAAATTAGTGGATCAGGTCTGTGGAACAAATATCTCCTGGCAAAGAACGAGTAAAGATTAGCCTCCTTCCTGGTTCTATGCTCGGAAATATTTGTACCAAACGCCAAAATATCTTTTTGCAATTTCCAATAATAATTTTAATTTTTTATTTCGATATTAATAACAGTTTTGTTGTCAAGTACACTTCTAAATAGTAGTCTAAAAAATAAAACAAACAAACACATTTAAACATAATGACACAATGACTATCATCAAATGTCAAAAAAATTATGATAAATAAATAAATATTCAATTAAATAATTTATTCCATTTATTAAATGTTATCATTATTTTCGTTTGACTTTTTTAATATTTACATTCCAAATATTGTATTAAATGCTTATTCATTTGATTTATTTATTTGATTATTATTAACAAGATAATTATTACAATATGACATTTCTTAAATAAAATTTTGATTCAATCAATTTTCTACTTGCTACTGAATATTTCATATATCACGTGAAATGATTCACTCACAAATCATATTATATATATATATATATGATATACATGGAGACATTATATGCACTTGATATTATTCACTCGACAGTTAAATGGGTCGTTTGTACCACCCACACATGCAATCGTGTGTAATAGACTTTCAAACTGTCATTCCTCCAAAATTTTTTTTATAGAAAATGTAAATTCTATTGTATATGATTGGATTGTGATATGTACAAACACAAGGAAAATATATTATTGCAGGTGAAAAATCATTAGAGTCATTTTTAGAATTTTCCTGAAAAAGTCCGAAATATCTGAAATTTTTCACAGTCAAATTATTTGGAATTAAATTATATCCTATAGTAACTAATTTCTCAAAATATTGAAAACATCATGCAGCTTGTATTTGTGTATGAAAAACATATTTAAAATAAAAGCTAATATAATTATAAAAACAATCCACTCATAGTAAGAAATAAACAAAATCTAATATTAAATATGCAGTAAATTTTTTTTTATAGTTTTATTATTTAGAAAATGGAAAATATATCTATAGATAAATAATAATCGGTCAGCAGAAAATATCAAGCTAGCTTGTGGTTAAGTGAGTCAAGGCGTCGTTTTACGGTGCATATATGCTTGGGTTCAAATCCTTCTGAAATATAAAGAATACATGCAAAGAAGACCGGCTGTACGGTTCATGGATCCTCTCTAGTAGTTTATCCAAGATAAAAGAATGGTCAGGTGTATGGTAGAAATATCTCCTGGTAAAGAACGAGTAAGGAATTAGCCTCCTTCCTGGTTCTATGCTCGGAAATATTTGTCCCAAAAGCCAAAATATCCTTTTGCAATTCCAAATTTGATAATTTTCATTTTTAATTTCGATATTAATAACAGTTTTTTTGTCAAGTATTCCCCCAAAGAGTAGTTCTTTGACTCTAGCCTTTTATTTTCATCTTCAAATCGACGATATATAAAAAATTATGTATACGTAATTTGGTAGCATGTTCATATTGTATGTTATTCACCTTGATAATCATTAGTTGCATATAAAAAAAGATTTATGAAAGAATTATAAAAGATAAAATTATATTTAAATAAAAAAATTATATATTTTTTTCTTTCTAAATGAAATATGATTGACTTGTTAATTTTGTAGTCTATAAAATTAAATGAAACATCAAAAGATGCCGTTTCTACTAATTACAAATATTTCATAGTGTTGGTTATGGAAAAGATGAAAAAAAAAAAAANACTGTTGAGTGAAAATATACACCGAGATGTTGTATTTAACTTGAGCACGAAGGCAGAACATTATATACTATAGAATGCTGCTAATTGAATGAGATGTGTAAAAATTTTTTTTAAAGAGGCGTCAAGTTTTATATGCGATCATGAGCTAAATAAATTTTGATTTATAAATTTTTTTCTCCTTCAAATTAAATATATTGAAAAAAAAAATTTAAACTTTTTATGTGTTCATTATCTCGTAGATAAATAATAATAATAATTATTTATAATTAATAATAACACAATTTAATTTATAAATAATAATTATAAATTAAATTTATATTTTTTCATTATAATTACATTTTTTTATATTAATT
>MKYW01000003.1:2465914-2482582 GCA_015776835.1 Aphidius ervi | reverse complement strand
ATTTCAATCATTTATAATGTAGCTGATATAATTAATGATCACGTTTAAAGACATTAAAAATTTTTTATCAATGAAAATTATACTTTGATGTTTATGACATGAAATATACTTTTTTTTTTATCTTGTTTTTATTGTTATTATTGTTGATTTTATAATGGCTAATGTGTTGCAAACACGTGACAGTCAATGACACAATGACTTTGAATGACGTATGGACATAAAGAAGGGCTTGTCTGTATGTGCATGGACCACACCCCAGAAGGCTAAAGAGTGTCAAAACTTCACATTCATCCCCAACCATGCGTATCATTTTTTTTTCTTTTTTTTTTTTAACAATGCTTCATCTTTGCATGACATTAATAAATTAAGAAAAAATAAACAATGATATATTTTTAAGACTTTGATAAATGAAAATTATAAGTTTAAAATTTATTTATCAAATGGAAAAAGAAAAAAAATGAGAAAATTTTAATTAAGAGCTGGAGTGAGATACAATCTTTTTTCTACGTAAAAAAAAAATGATGAGGTTTTTTATTTTATTTTTTAGAGGTGGAGTAGAGTTTATTGAATTTTTGGAATTTTATTTTTTTTTTAAATAAGAATTTTAACAAAAACTTGGTGGACATTTGGAAGAATAAAAAAGATAAATAGTAAGATCAAATTTCGCAACAATTTCCGGGAGAATAAATAGATATTGCTCTAGTTATTATTATTTTTTTGTATTTTTTTTCAATAGTCGATCACACTGTGCTAAAGTTGAGTGTGATTGAAGTAATGTCAATGTATGTGTGTTTTATTTTTCTTTCTTTTTCATCAACGCGTGTGCAAGACCACGAGGGCAGCTGCCACCCCACACGCCCCCGACACACCCCTTAGGGTCAGACGTGTGCCACAAATTCTTCTCAATATTAAGTGATGAATGTACATATTTTTCAAAATACAAATAGTCAAATATAAACATAAAAGTTTTAAAATTGGTATGACGAGTAAATATCATGGTCGAAATATTTGAAATTATTCACAATCAAATTATTCAGAATTAAATTATATCCTAGTAACTAATTTCTCAAAATATTGAAAATATCATGCAGCTTGTATTTGTATATAAAAAACATATTTAAAATAAAAGCTAATATAATTATAAAAACAATCCAAACATAGTGAGAAATAAACAAAATCTAATATTAAATATACAGTAAATTTTTTTTATAGTTTTATTATTAACAAAATGGAAAATATATATAGATAAATGATAATCGATTAATCGGTCAGTAGAAATTATCAAGCAAGCTTGTGGTTAAGGGAGTCTAAGCATCGGGCAAATACGATTCTACTCCAGGGTTCAAATCTTCTCATGAATCACGCTGATATGATATTTATGAAATGAGCAAAAGTTGGGAACTCAATCTTGTAGCCACATGAAATATAAGACTGAAGAGATTATCTAAAAAAATTTGCTACACGAATCATGGGCTAGGCGTGTGGAACAAATATTTCCTTGCAAAAAACGAGCAAACGATAACCTCTTTCCTGGTTCTATGCTTGGAAATATTTGTCCCAGACGCCAAAATATCCTTTTGCAATTTCTAATTTAATCATTTTAATAATTTACTTTATGGCATTTTAAAAAATTTAAAAATGATTGATTAATATCTGTTTAATAATTATTATTATTATATTTTATTGAATAATTATATGTAGATAAATAATATTTGATCAGTAAAATATATCAAGCAAGCATGTGGTTGAGTGAGTCAAGGCATCAGTTTTCGGTGCCTGTAGTTCAAGGTTCAAATCCTTATAATTGAACACTAGTCTATAAAAATGACGAAACTAACATAATGGATTGATTGTGAAGAGCATTCTGTGACTTCTGATAATAATCAACTCTATTCGAAGCCGAATATCGTACGTCATCCTGATTTCAAACATGGAACAAATATCTCCTTGCAAAGAACGAGTGAAGATAAGCCTCTTGCCTGGTTCTGTGCTTGGGAATATTTGTCCCATACGCCAAAATATCCTTTTGCAATTGCTAATTTAATTATTTTTATAACTTGATTTTTTATTCCAATAATAACAGTTTTGTTCCTCAGTCCTCTCCAAATAGCAGTCTAAAAAATAAAACGAACATAGTAACACATTAATCATAATGACACAATGACTGTCATCAAATGTCAAAAAAAATTATGTGAAATAAATAAATATAAAATTTATTAATTTATTTATTTTTTATAAATTTACTTTTATTATATATCTTGGATAATTAGTTGTAAATTATTTTATTCAAAAATTAATTAGTCATCTTATTGTAATAAGTCATTACTAATGAATAAATGTTGATATTATTATTTTTCATTTAATTTTTTTAATATTTATCCCTCGAATATTGTATTGAATGTTTATTTATTTTATTTATTTATTCAATTTATTATTATAATATATTATATTATTATAACGACCGAATTATTTGAAATCTTGGATACATTTGTGATTAATTAATTTTTCACTTGCTACTGAATATTTTTATATTGTGATATATTTTTTTCCTCCAATATTTTCAAGATCGACAAAAAATTTGTTTTTGATATTGCACCAGAATATTTATAGTCATGCAATCATCAAATAACTCTACGGTCAAAATTCCTTCAAGATTTAAAAAGAAAAAAAACAAGTAATTTTTTTTGTCCACTAAAATTGTCTCTAAGTGCAGAAACACTCGTAAGTCTGCACAGCCTGGAGTCATGTATTATTAAAGGGATAAAAAAGCTTTTGGTTGCAAAAATAAAAAAGTTTAAAAAAAATAGAAAGAGAGAAATAAAAAATTTACAAACTTGTGTTGAAATAAAGAGTACTATGTGTATACCAACCCTCCTGAGGGCACCAATCTTACATGGAGATCCGACTTAAACGATAGGCCCGCTGAAAATGCTGATGCCGCCCTCAAGAAACTCTTAATTTTGCAACTGAGTTGGTTATATATGTGCATACATGTATACATATAAAACGTAAAAGAAGAGGCCGCAAGCCACCATCATTTTATATTTCTGCGAATATATTTTTTAGCCTTATACTCTACTATGAACACAGTGAGCTGTATTATTACCAACCAATATTTCCATATCATGGCTAGACGGATACTAATTCTATCCTCCAACACTTGGGTGGTGCTCAGTTAAATCAAAATAAAACCGTTAAAATGGCTACTTGTCTTTCTCAAACTATTTTCATATACATTTATTATATATTTATTTTGTCGTTCATTGTTCAAAAGCACAGTGTTTTTTTGCTGTGATATGTCTAAATGATAATAGACATAATACTCATGAGAACACTACAGTCTTTTATCACAACAATAAATCAACTAAATAAAATTTAAAAATGTAAAAAATATTAAATAAACAATAAAAAGAATTACGTATGAAAAAAAAAATGAATTGAAT
The DNA here is from genome assembly GCA_015776835.1 of Aphidius ervi. Classification (NCBI taxonomy): domain Eukaryota; kingdom Metazoa; phylum Arthropoda; class Insecta; order Hymenoptera; family Braconidae; genus Aphidius; species Aphidius ervi. The sequence goes on along the minus strand of MKYW01000003.1, from coordinate 2,479,139 downwards.
CGAATTGAAATTCGAAAAAAGAGGTGAATTTTAGAATAAAAATTTTTGCCCTCAAGAAAAATATATAAAACACAAGCTATATAAGATATCATCGGAATTGAAATAAATACAATAAAACCATAGAAAACAATTACCCTGTCTTGTAATTTTTTTTATTTTTTTTATATTATGTTTTTACCTCGAGTTTAAAAGGAGATGCGGCTTAATGATAAGTGGACGTTTTGCCTTTGGTCTTCGGTGCGTTTCATCCGGCATTTTTATATACATTGCGCAAGATAATTCAAATTGCAATCATCATCAATTATATCTCCTTGAATCTTTCTTTCAGTAAACACAAAATTCTTTAGCTATATACACATTTAACAATATTTTTTTTTCCATTCAATTTTTTAANAGTTTTTCATTTTTCTCGTTTTTTTTTTGCAAAATACATATTTGTTTATTGATATTTTTATTTATTTATTAAATAATAATTGTAATTTATTTATAATAAGTTTAACTAAAGTATATTACCTGATAATTTTTATTATTTAAAATTGCAATAACAATTTTATTTCGTTTTTAAAAATTGAGTAATTTTTAATTTTTTCTTTGGCAAATAAATCGCTAATTTCGTTCGAAAAAAATAGGCATTATTAAAAAATAGTAAAACTATCTTGAAGATAAAATTGACAGCTTCAATGTGTATATAATTTCTTGATTTTTTTTTTAAATTTTTATTCTAAAAGTTGCACATACGTGTATATCGATTGAACTTTTTTCAAGAAACAGAGGCGAGGCATGTGTCGACAGTCTGCAAACCATAATTGAGGCAACATTAGCGTGATGAAATGGTCAGTAAAGAAAAGAAAAGAAAAGAAAAAAAAAAAGGGGGTAACATTGGTAGGCAGCACGTACTTGTACTATGATTAGTACCTTCAACAATTTTTCTTCTTGGATATATCATGAATTCACTAAAAGGGCGTTACTCGAAAATTTTAATTCGTCCAAAAAGCGCACCTCATATTTCAATACTAAGGGTATCTCCTTATATTTTGCACGGATTAAAAGAAAAAAAAAATAAAAAAAATATATTGATACCAGAGCTTCCATAAAACCGATACACTGAGGGAGATGTAATTCGCTGTTATATTGGCACGAAGATTCGTGTTGAATAAATGCAATACAAAATCACGGAACCGGTTTTAAAATCGCGTGATAAAAGTGATTTCCGTAATCCTTTACAAAAAAAGAGAAAAAAAAATTAAATGAAAATAAAAAAAATTGAAACAAAAAAAAAGGGGGGGAAAACAATATACGTCAGACATATTTTTTTTGTATTTTATAAATTTTTTTTTCTCATTTTAATCGATGAATAAATGAAATTTTAAATTTGAAAAATATATAAATCATTCTACATATAAATAATTCTCATTACAATTGCAAAAATATAACGATAAAAAAAAATTAAATAAATAAAAAATGAGGGTACATTTTAGAGTCTTACGTATAAAAAAATAAAATTTAAAAAAAAATAGCAAGTTATAAAGAAGCACCGGTTTTATGTGCATTAAATTATCCCAACATGGATTATTCATTTTAGGATCTATATATATGCTATATATCGAAAGCTTGTTTGGATTCTGAAGTTGATGATATTCGCGGTTTGGTAAAATTACGTATGCAGTTGTTGGAGCCAGCGCCATTTTGACTCAACCATTTTTGCCGATCAAATCTTAATTGTTAGCTGGCGGCTGTCTAAAGAGGCGTGGTTAAAAATCGTGGGTCTTGCTGTCTATATACCAACATGCAAAAGCCATGCGATCTACATATATTCATATCACGTTATGTACATATAATGTATATACTACATGTTGATTTTAAGGTAAATATACCGAGGGGCTAGACAATGATACACTCCCTCAATCATTTTTCATTTGAAAGTGTTGTTGATCAATGATCAATTGGATCATATCATTTTTTATATCGAAAAAAATTAATAGACTCTAGGTAATGATCCTATTATTTCAAAAATTTAACAAAAAATACTCGAAGAAATTAGAAATATTAAATATTTGAAATTAATATAATTAAATCAAAATTTACCCAAAAAATGTAATAATTATCTTGTTAATAATATATAATAATAAATTAAAAAAATAAATCAAATAAATAAACATTTGATCCAATATTTGAAAGATAAATTTTTTAAAAATTAGATGAAAAATAATAACAACATTTAGTCATTACAATACGGGGACTTATTATTTAATTTTCAAATGAATTAATTTATAATTTATCCAAGATATATGAATATGATTGAAGTAAATTGAAAAAAAAAATGAATACATATTATTAATTTGAATATTTATTTATTTATCATAATTTTCGTGACATTTGATGATAGTCATTGTGTCATAATGATTAAATGTGTTACTATGTTTGTTTTATTTTTTAGACTACTATTTGGGGGAATACTCGACAACAAAACTGTTATTAATATTAAAATAAAAAATTAGAATGAATAAATTTGGAATTGCAAAAGGATATTTTGGTGTTTGGGACAAATATTTCCGAGCATAGAACCAGGAAAGAGGCTATCCTTACTCGTTCTTTGCCAGGAGATATTTGTTCCACCGACCTATTCCACTATAATGTTGCCGGAATTCACAGTATATATGATCAGCCGATAAATATACATGTATTTGCTTAAAAAGTAACACTATAGTAACAACAAGTGCTTACTCATGACGTATTCTTAAAGGGATTTGAACCCATGAATATCTAGCACCGTAAAGCTACGCCTTGACTCAATTAACCACAAGCTAGCNTTTATTTATCATAATTTTCGTGACATTTGATGATAGTCATTGTGTCATTATGATTAAATGTGTTACTATGTTTGTTTTATTTTTTGGACTACTATTTAAGGGAATACTTGACAACAAAACTGTTATTAACATCGAAATAAAAAATTAAATTATTAAATTTGGAATTGCAAAAGGATATTTTGGCGTTTGGGACAAATATTTCCAAGCATAGAACCAGGAAAGAGGCTATCATTACTCGTTCTTTGCAAGGAGATATTTGTTCCACCGACCTGATCCACAAATTCAAAATGATCAATGATCAGACCCTAGACACATGGATTGTATTAAAAAGTTTTCATCCTAAGAATTTTTTTCCTTATCCTATTAAGTGGCTGAAAGTCGAAAGCAGATTTTCTCGCATAGTCGGTCTCAATTTTAGCGTATGTGTAAAGTATGGATTTGAACCATCGAATATAGTCACCATGAAACGACGCCTCGACTCACTTAACCACAAGCTAGCTCGATATTTTCTACTGACCGATTATTATTTATCTATAGATATATTTTCCATTTTGTAAATAACAAAAATATAAAAAAAAATTAAATATTTAAAAAAGAAATTGATAAAAAAATTACTGTGCAATTTGAAATTGAAAAATGATCAATCAACTCAAATTTAAATGACTTCAGCCCAAAAATTTGATAAAAATATTTAAACAATAAAAAAGACTCTAGACTTTCTAAATATATTCATCACAAAGTCAAATTTAAACTACCTTCATGTTTAAAAAAAAAAAATAGCATTAAAAATTTCCACCTGTTTGTTGAATAATTTCTTTGTGCGATTATCTTCGTTTATAAAAATATATATATGAAAATAACACACATTAATTTAATCGATCAATTTAATATTTATCGAAAATATAATTATCATCACAAAGTATCAATTGAGATAAATAAAAAATTTTTATAATTCTCGTTGTTTTAATATACGCACAGTTAATAATTACCTGGCTTCCGTTGAAATAAAATTTTTTTAGTTATAACTTGACCTTGTTGATAAATATACTCATGTATGTCAAAGCTATAATATACAATCAACAATATATAATCAACTTAATTCATTTTGCATTAAAAAAAGAATGAATGAAAATGGAAAAAAAAAAACAAAAATTTATTGTCATTTGTGTATTTGATGTGAATTAATTTTTTCTTGTAATGTGTCATTGTCATTAATGACAATAAATATATATACAGCACATATGCTACTGCATTTTTTGGATTTATGATGGCAACAAGCACCTTTGAAAATTGAAGTTCGCTTAGCTGATATACGTATAAATATAAAATATAAAATATAATGACACGTATTACTTTGATTGGTAACAATTGACGGGCGGTACCTGGTGATCCCCCAAGAGTACGTCTCTCTTTTCACTTGGAGGTTCCGCTACTTTACTTGTGTTGTTTACGACCAGAAAGTCTCAATGTTACACCTTAATTGCCATCGTCTGACATGCTTGAAAAAATTATCAAAGTTCCGCCAACACACAAATCCACACAAACGCATTTCACGTAAACTTGTTTTGTATATTTGATTTTTTTTTTCTTTAATATTTTTAAATGGAATAAATATAAATAATTTTTATTCAAAAAACATTATGTATATTTTATAGGCTTGTTTCAATTTTAAAAAGGGAAAATATATTTACGCTAACGAGTTTCCTGCCCTTATAAATAAAATTATTAAAAAAAACATATGTAAAAATTAAATAATAATGCGAAAGTTTATTTTTTTCTTGTACTTATATATCTCGTCAAATAAGGCAAGTATATATTTTATTGACGTTACAATTATTTATCCTTGTTTCTTTTATATTTTAAAAAACAATGAAAAATTTTGATGGGCAGTGAAATTTCACAATGTGATTAAATAGATATAATTTTTGAATTTAATAAAATGATTTTTGCTTGTCGATGCAAGATTACGTTTATGGAAAATTGCAATGTTGAAATAATTATTTTGAAGAATAAAAAAAATTTATATATGGTATGAAGATGCTAATGTGATGGTGTTAAATATTTGCATTGGTGTACGACTGGTTGTAAATAGTAGCTAAAAAAATATAAAAGAATATAAAAAAAACACCGAAAAAAAATATATAAAATACATAAAAATATTGGTAAATAAAAAATTGATAAATAAAAAAATTAATGTGAGTATAAAGGCGTCTTGTAATCGCTTATTTGTTGTAAAAAAAAAACGTCCAAGAAAGGGTGCAATGAGGTATGAGAGAACAGGCATGAAACTTTATGATAGGATAATGGAGCCAATGGAGCCAATGGAGCATATACATGTATACTATTTAAGTTGTTCAAGAAGTTATTACAACATTGTTATATCTTTAAAGACATTTAGCTTTTTTGCAATGTTTCAACTTTAAGATGATCGCATCCAAGTGGGTGGTAGTTTTGAGCTGTTGAGTTTTACTATAGAAGCAAAGTTTATTGATTTTTTATTCGCCATATTGCTGATGGAGTCTTGAGTTTTAAATATCGTTGCATTAAATTTTTTATAAAGAAAAGATAAATTGCTTGAAAATTTTTTTCAAGTAAAATAAAATACTGCTGCATCTTCGTTATTGTTTTTTTTTCCAAAATAATGTTTTCTTTTTACGTTGTGTAAAATAGAAAAAATAAACGAGTCATTTATCAAAAAAAGTATACATTTTTTTAGTGAAAAAAAAATTAAAATTGTAATTTGGTTTGATGATTTTTAATGAGATGATATGAACAATGAAAAATATTTATATGACAAGCCAAATAAGTATTCTTGAAATACTAATAAATATATAATTCAGTGTATAGAGTAATTATATGTAGTTAAAAGATTTCAAAAAAAGATAATTATAATATATATCATATCCGTTTTGAGATTCAATCAGTATATATTTTAAAGTGTTGATTTATAAATAATACTCATCATTCCGTGGACAAATCAGATAATGAGGTGCTCAACTTCAAGTAAAGTGAAACATTATATTTATATTTGGATTATGTCCAACCTTTTCTGAATTTATTAAATTAATTCAAATGATATAAATTAATTTTCACAATTTTTCAGAATTTAAGAAGATTTAGAAATCTTCAAAGTTTGACATTGAGTGACGGCAATCTAGATATAATTATTCAAGAAATATCAGAAACAACTTGTGAATCTCGACCTTGAAAGATCTTGGTTGACTAAAAAATGTTCATATAATGTTTAGTCGTTTATTTAATTGACTCGTAAATTTGGAACATATTAGCTATTTGTAGTTTAATATCATTCCAAATTTACTGAGCCCGATTTTTTGTAGAATGTAGATGCCATCTAAAAAATATGAAATATCTCAATGCAGAATCATGGGAAGATAATGACTCAGGTCATTATCTTCCCATGATTGTGCATTGAGATATTTTATATTTTTTGATCAGCTACAATTGTATTTGCAAACTCGAAATATCTTAAAAAAATTAATTGCTCTTGATTAGGAATTTACTTCAGATGATTTCAATGTTTCGAATAAAAAAAAAAGGCTATAAGTTATAATTTTGATCATATTCATTATTAAAAAAATATTCTCGATTTTATTTCAAATTAAGAAATAAAAAAAGGCAAGCTAACATAATTCAAAGAATAACAGTGTAAATAATTAAGTATAAAAAAACAGTATAAATATAAACAGTATAACAGTATAAAATTATAATGTCATTTGACGTATACCTGTAAATTTACATAAAAAGGTACGATAAAAAAAACCATCAGTTAAATAAATAAATGAATCTATAACATATAAATTGCAACGAGTTTTTAAAATTGACTGATTTAATTATCCCCAGAAAAATCAACAACAATTAATTTAATCAGCGTATGTTACACATCAATATATTTTTTCCCTGAGAAATATGGAGTAATGCGGAGAAATACAAAAGCACAGTAATTCGGAGAATATCGAAGAAAAGCGAAGAAATATTTTTACCAAAAGACATTGATGTTGAAAAATATATTTACAATATATCCTGTGATATATTTTTATTTCTATATTTAATTTTTTTTAATCTAATTATTATTATTATAAAATTATTGGAATGAAATTATTTTAATCAGTATTTATAAACTCGTGGTATTTAAAAAAGAATACAATAAATATAATAATTAACACAATTACTATAGTTCTTTATTTAAAATTAATTTAAGAGGTACATGTAATAAATAGAGGCACATATAAAATATAACTTCATTTTTTTTTTAAATAACTATAGTAATTGAAATCTATTGAGTGATCATTTGTGAATGAGAAAAAGTTTTTTTTTAAAAAATTCATTTCTTCAATACGTCGCTCCTCACATGCTCCTGCAGGAGTGGCAGTTTTTAACTTAATTCTTCAGATTTTTGAATATTTAATAATCAATTTTTCATAAATTTTATAAACACTTTGAATTCTCAAATTATATCCGTTAAATATTTATCTAATTAAATACATTATTTTATCAAAGAAATTTCAAATAATTTAAAAACATTTTTACATTTTTTTTTTTCAATTCTACGACTTAGTTAAAAAAAAAAAATATCCACGTAAAATAAAATTATTATTAATATCAAAAAAAATAAAAAAATATATATTTTTTTTTCTGATGCACTGGTGAATTATTGGCAAATAAATAATAAAAAAAAATATCGATTTTCGATAATTCATTCGATTGAGAACAAATATATTCTACGAATCATTTATAATGATAAAAAAAAAAAAAAAAAATGTATAAAATGAAATTGTTTTTAATGATGATAGAATGAACAAAAAAAAATATATATATATATTTAGATGCACTGGTAAAATGATGGCCCGAAAATACATGACGTCAGGGTGGGTTTTTGCGGTCGCTAAATTACAATATCGTTAAATCGAGCGAATTTTATATATACATTTTGTATATAGTGTGCCATGGAGAAGATGTAAAAAAGTTGTGTATCGCATTCACTTGGGGAATAGGCATGTTTGATTATATGTATTATGTGGACCAAGATTATTGAGGTATGTAATAAAATAATTGAAATAATCACACGTCACAAGGACGTATAACGCACCATTAAAAATACGTTGACCAAACCTGAAGAGTGAAGAGTATTAACCACAGACTTTTAAGTATTCAAAGAAAGACAATATTCATTATTTCTATATAACTGTCATTTTATTTTTCTTATTCTTCTTCTGCATATTATGACATTTTAAAATTCCTACACACTCGCTATAACACTCAATTATTTTTTTAAAAATTAATTTAACAATTTTTTTAAAATTTTTTTGTCGCAAAAAATTCTTATACAATAATAATAATTTTATAACATTTTTATAAAAAAAAAACCCTCGACTATCTGGCGCCGCTATATTGCCAGATAATTTTTGATTCTCTTATTTCATTCCTTGGCAATTTTTAAATTATCCCACGAATCATAAAATTCTATAAAAACCGTGCGACCTACTGCGACTGCATTCCCCATACTCGCGTATTTAAATAATCATCCCTAAATATAAATTTTATATATTTTTAAAAATTATATAAATAATAGATACGTAGATTTATTTAATAAATAAAAGTCAAGGAAAATTAAATAACAATTGATATATGTTTATAAAAATGAGAATTTAAAATTTTTTTTTTTTTTTTGTGGAAAAAGGGTTAAAAAATTAGATCTTGGAATTTTTTTATTTTTTTAAATAATGAAATAAATTTTTAACGGGAATATAGTGCGTGTTTATTGTTTCTGTGAACACATCACAATCAACTCAGTTTAATGGTTATTTTTTTATCTTCTTTTGCAGTTTAATATTTAGAAAATTTTTTTTTTTAATTTAAAATAATTTTTTATATATATTTTCCAGAAACTTTAATTTATTTTTAAAATAATTATTTAATTTATTAACAAAATTAATAAATTACAATATTGTTTTTGATTATTAATTTGATTATTTATTTGTAAATAAATTTTATAGTTTTTTAAATTAATTTTAGATGTCTTAGTTAAAAATAATTTTTTTTTTTAGACGCAAAAATTTAACGTCAATGTAGAATTAAAAATAAATTTCAAATTCAAATGACGATCTGTCTTATCATTCAAGTCAAACAGTCGGTAAGTCAGTATTCTCCGCCATTTTACAAAATCCTGACGTCACTTTTCAACTTTAATATTATATTTGTAATAGTGTGTGTGTAAATATTTTACTGTATTCGTTTCTCGACACGTTTTGTGGGTGAATTTACTGTGCATTTTATCCAGCTGGTATTACATATATTTATTTAAGGTATTTAAAATTAATTTAACTAACTCTAATGAAATAAACAAACAATAAATTTAATTCATCATTTGACATGTACTCATACTATCGCCCACGCTTCTACACAAAGTTCATTACAACAAAAATATTTTCTTATTTGTCACTTGTCGCTTGCAATCCGTCATAATAAATAAGAATTTTTTCTTTACAGCTAGTTATTATTTTTTATCAGTTTATATTAACAGCTATTTATTAATTATAAAAATTGTTATTTAATTTATTTTTAGTTAGGTTATACTGCTTCTCCAAAAAAAAAATATCCGGCAAGTTTGTAGTAATAAAATTCACCGCTACAATTGTCAAGCGTGACAGTAGGATAAATAATTTTCCGCGGGATTATTCAATTTTTTTTATAAACAATCGTGTCTTACTGTTCAATTTTTATTTCTAAAAATAATTTATCAATTTTATTAATTTTATAAAATACTTAAATATATAACTTAAATAAATAATTAATTTTTTTTTTCAATTTTTTTTTGTTATTTATTACTAATAATTTTTCTACTAAATATTTTTTTTAATGACAAGAGTAATTTTAATATTACAACCCCCATAATTTATTAGAAATTAATTTAATATTTTTTATTATTTATATTATTATTAAAAGTAATTTTTTTTAATGATAAAAACAAGTTTGATATTGAGATGTACACCAAGATTGACTATCTGGTAGCAAATTTATTTCATAAATAAATAAATAAATAAATATAACCACAAGTTGATGGTTAACCATTGGAATCAGTTGTTAATAAACAGAAAAATAAAAATAAAAAATTGAAAATAAAATGCATGGAAAAATGGTAAGATACTAAAATTAAAAAAAAAGAGAGATCCAACTATTGCAAAGATATTTTACAGAAGATGATAGTGGATTGGCGGCCTGAGGCAAAGTTTGAGATTCTTGGCGTGATGCCGGTGATTCGTGGTCTCAGTGCCCAGTAATCGGGCCCCAAATACCCGCCATATTCCTCCTGTTGAATAAACGGCTTCAAATACAACATCAACTTGCTGATTTTTATTTTTTATTTTTCTTCTTGCACCTTAACTGCCAGGGGCATCAAATCAATTCTCAACTTTTTATTATTATTTTTTCTTTTTTTTTCCAAATTCAACTGAATATTCTATAGATATATCCATAAACCAAAATTTTTAATCCAACTATTTAAAANAATATATAAATTTATCAAAAAAAAAAAAAAAAGCGAGAAAAAAATATTTTTGTTATAAAACAAAGAAAAATAGATGTGTGTTGGATACAGGTATTTTCTGGGTCGGCCATTCAACAACGGGTCCATAGGCAATCTTGTGATAAACACTGCAATCACTATCGATGCCAGTTCGCATTAATATAATTAGTTACCGCGAGGCGAAGTCAAGCACTTTTTATACACGGGACACAGCCTGAGGGACAATTGCATATACACACTGTGTAGANTCAACAACGGGTCCATAGGCAATCTTGTGATAAACACTGCAATCACTATCGATGCCAGTTCGCATTAATATAATTAGTTACTGCGAGGCGAAGTCAAGCACTTTTTATACACGGGACACAGCCTGAGGGACAATTGCATATACACACACTGTGTAGACAGAAGAGAGTAAAATTGTATTGAAAAAAAAAATTAAAAAATAAAGGGTGGTTGTGTATAAGGTGGAGAAGCCAAAACACCGTTGAAATTCTCCTTCTTCTTTTGAAGATTATGAGTAGTTTGATAAGAGGGCGGGGACAAGAGACAACGATCATTTTCATTTTCATTCGTGCAAACCAGAAGCATGGATATACATGTGAATGATGGCCACTCAAATCTCAATACATATATTTTATTTTTTATTTAGAAAAAAAATTTTTTAAAAATATATATATCGCGCTTGTAGGAGGAGTGGACAAAACGATTTTAGCCCTGAAGGCTGAAGACCGCTTGTTTATAAAACGTGAATATCGTCACGGAAACGATTTTAACAAATTGGCTGTAATGATAAGGATGAGTTGTAGTCATATTAACAATGACCAAGTTACAATGTTTTTTAAAATACAGGCTTTGATTTTTTATATACACTCTCATATCAATACAACTACAATTATCATTCTGCAATATTATATTTTTATCTCAGTACATATTTATTATTTTACAATTTTAGTTGAAAAAAAAAAACAGTATAATACATTTTGACTACTGGAATTGATTTACATCGTGATATTTATGTTCAACTTTTTTTTATATGTTTTTAAATTTTTAAACTCCGCCTTGATTTAAGTTACATCCCAATTCACGTGTTCATAATTTATCTTCTTTTTTTTTTTCCTTTTTTAATGCACTGTAATGATGTACTCAAAAATATATATGTTTGATTGATTGAGAATTAGTAATGAATTTATTTTTTATTATTTTATGGTTACAGTATGCCACCAAAAAAAGTTGAAGAACCAGAACGTAAACCACTTATTGGACGAGTTGGTACAAATTTAAAAGTAGGAATTGTTGGTATTCCAAATGTTGGTAAATCAACATTTTTCAATGTGTTGACTAAGAGTCAAGCTGCTGCTGAAAATTTTCCATTTTGCACAATTGATCCAAATGAAAATAAGTATATTTTTTATTAATGATCAAAATGATCATTCAATAATTTGTTTAATTATTTAACTAACATTGAATTATTATTTTTATTCAGCACGTAGGGTACCAGTTCCAGATGCTAGATTTGATTATTTATGCGAGTACTACAAGCCAGCAAGGTAAATAAATAATAAAAAAAAATTATTTTCATCTTAAAAAAAGCCCAATTCACTTGAATATTTTCCAATATTATCAGTGATTATTCCAGCACGACAAACTAGATTAAATGATTTGGAATAACTGGTAAAATTAACATACATCTTTGACTTTATTTTTGTTGAAAAATAAAATAAAATAAAAATGGAATAAATAAATAGTATACAAATATAAAGAAGATAAAATGATGTCTCTATATGTTTGTCATACGTGATCTGCAATGCAGATGAGCTACGTAAATTTTGTTCAAACCCCAGAATATATACTGACAGACACCAAAACATTTTACTCAACAAATTGCCATCCCTTTTTTTGATTATTATGCAGAACATATCTTGCAACAATTTCTAGATGAAATAAAATTAACCAAACCTTTGAAAATTTATTAATTTTTATTTATATTTATTTATTTTATTTATATAATTAATTTTTTTTATATATTTTTAAAAGTTGCTAACATCAAAGAGAATAGAATTATTCTTTTAGAATAATTTTCTCATTCATCAAAAGTAACATAAACACATGCACTATAATGTGCCTATGTATTTTACTTTTTGGCACGTGTTGTAGAATTTAACAATCCGTAATAAAAGCTATCTAATCAGTTCTCCCTTTTTGTTACTTTCTATCAACGCTTCTCTTCAAAGGCATAATTATTTAATGACATATAAAATTACCATTTAAATACATTGTCATTATAACTATTTTATATATGTTCTTTTACCCTTTTTTATAGTTTTATTTATTCAACAGCCGTATGTAATGTCTTCACACACATTAATAAATTTGTTCTATGACAATTGAAAATTTTATTATTATTTATTAATTTAATTTTATATTTTAGTAAAGTACCAGCATTTTTAAATGTCACTGATATTGCTGGACTTGTCAAGGGTGCTGCTGAAGGTCAAGGATTAGGAAATGCTTTTCTTTCTCATATTAGTGCTTGTGATGCTATTTTCCATCTTTGCAGTGAGTATTTTTGATGTTTAATAATTTTTTTTTCAATTTTAAATTACATTTGTAGATTGTCTAGCAATATTTATTATTATTCAAACATTTTTATTGCGTGTTTACATATTTTTTAACTACACTTTGAAGAAAAATATTATAATAATATGTTTACTTATTGAGACAACAAGAACATTAATTTTTACTCTTGGGGGAAATAGTAAAACAATGAGAGTGAGTGTTGAAAGATAATTGAATTTTCTGCTCGTTAGTAATGAAGTCGCGTGTCACCTTGTCACTCATTTTTTTTTTTTTTTTTTTTTTTTCAATTAAC
>MKYW01000003.1:2426960-2437594 GCA_015776835.1 Aphidius ervi | reverse complement strand
TTTTTTTTTTTTGAAGGTTTGGTCGCACTACGACACAAAATTGCATCGAGATGGTTGAGTGGCATGAACCACTTTTACCCCATGATAAATAAAAGAAAAAAAAATAACGTAAAAGTCAATTCAACAAATCTTGAAAGAAATATCAATTTTTTTTTTTTTATTTGAAAAAAAATTTATATCAAAAATTTTATTTGAAATATAAAAATATATTGATTTGAAAAATTTAAGGTTTTATATGTATAAATAAAATATAGATTAATTGAAAATTCAATAGAATTTGTTTGTTGATAATAAAAAAAATTTTATTAATTTTATAACTAATTAATTTAGAAAAAAAATAATAAAAATAATTGAATTAAAATTTAAGACTTGATATTTAGACGCTGTCCAAATATTATGTTTACAAATATTTTTTTTATCAATTATGATTTTTAGCAAAATTAAAATAAAATATAGATTAATTAAAAATACAATTTGTTTCTGATGATATTAGTAAATTTTAAAAGCTTTATTAATTTAAAAAAATAGTTAAAATTAAATTTTAAAATAATATTTAGGTGTTGTCTAAATACTAAAAGCATCATTTCATGAAATTTATGTTTACAAATATTTTTTTTACCAATGATTCCAATAAATTCCAAATGAAAATAAAATATATATATTAATTAAAAATTAATAAATCAAATGATAATCATAAAATGATTAAATTTCATAAATTAATAATAAAACAATTTTAATTATTTTTCTATATATTATAATTTATAATTAATTGAGATTTATCATGGCATAATTTTGAGACATAATAATTGAAATCATTTGTAAATACGTACATGTGTAAATGCATCTCCCCGTGTATATATATATTTAAAATACAAATGTGTTGATTTGATATGTATACTAATAAATATTGTTTCTTGTTTCGTGCGTTGTCGCTCCAGTATTATGATATTAATGGATGGCATATCGGATATGTATTGTCAAGGTGCGGGAAAAGGGAATGTATATATGAGTTTTGAATTTATACAAGTAGCAAGTGTACATATGTATGTGTATATATATATCGTTTACGTCTCGCGACATAGCAGGGGTTGTATGATGATGAGTGTGGGGTTGTGTATGGAGTACTATGAGGGGGGTAGTTTTGTTCAAGTACTATGGGTGTTGAAGCGAGACAGAGTAAACAGAATTTGCATGGAAATAGTGTGCCAGTGGGTCGCGCGTCAGTAGGTATTTAACGTGTCGCTTTAGGTGAGTGGGGAAAACGCGACTGATGCTCTTTTTTATGTGTACATACACTTTATTGTGGGACACAATATTGTTTTTTTATTTTTAATAAACCCATGTTGATGCTTGTTTTTAAATTTTTTATATCCAAAAAAAATAATAAACACAAAATCCCATCAACGCGTTTCTACTGTTTTGATTTGTTTGATTTTTTTAAATTTATATACTTTTTTTTTTCACAAAAAAAAACTTAATTAATAGTAATTAAAAAAATTAATTTCATTTATCTATTTTGTTAATGTATTTTCGTTATTTTTATTTTATTAAAAACTTATTTTTCATGTAAAAATTTGATGATCCAATTTAAAAATTAAAGTAAAATAAAAAAAAAAGAATTTTTTTTTTTCGATGATGGGATAAAGAGATAAAGTGAAAAAATAAACAAGCCATAATAATAAATGCATTTTATATAGCAAGGTGCTACTTAGGGTTAAGTAGAAAGTTGCAAGTTTCAAAGCTATTTTTTTTTTTTTTTTATTTTTCTCCTGTATGTAGCCCTTTCTCTGGAAGCAATGTGATCGAGAGTTAGTTTGGGGTATGAGGAATAGATGATGAGAGAAGAGAGGTGAGTTTGGATATAGAGGATAGGTAACGAAGTTCCTTAACGAGGCTACCCATTTTGTCGACTTAGCCTGATCGATAACCCCTTACTCGTTTGCTTTTCTCTTTCCCTTTTTCTCCCTCTTCCACCCTCTATCTATAGGACTCCTGTTAAGTAAAGTCTGCTAGAAAACGTTAAGAGCTTTAGGCACCAGCATTTTTAAGTTTGTCTCATCAATTTTAAACTCGACAATCTACCTTTAAAGGAAAAAAATATAAAAAAAAAGAAGAAATTATGAATAAAAAAAAAAGGCTACAAGAGTTTTGTATAAAATGATATTAATAATAATAATAAGGATATTTAGTATATTTTATATTTGTTAAAAATTTTATGAGATTTTTATCGATACATTGAGTGATAAAAGCCTTCAGGATATATGCATTAAAATTCCAATATAAGAGACTTTAATAAGTTCAGGGGGTGAAATGTCGATGCCAGTGCTGGTGCAGTGTCGACACATCAATAATTACTAGGCTTAAAAATTTGTTTTTGTCTTCATAATGTGGTAAATTTTATACTGCTTGTTCTGCTAAATTTAAAAAAACTTCTTTTCACTTTATTTTCAATTAATTATGTAATTTTTTTTTTTTTTATTTATTTTAAAAAGACAAGTGTTGGTTAGACAATAATCATTTTGTAGTCAAATAATTATTTATTTTTATACTATTTAATTAATCTCAGCATGATAAGCGATTTTCATTTTGAAATTAATTTTAAATTATCTAAACAAAGATATTTTATAAAGTTAACTAAAAAAACTTGTTTTAAAAAATAAAAATAAACTTTCACTGTTATTAAAATAAAATTTTTTTACTTTTATAAATTACATTTCAATAGTTGAAATAAAAATATTAATTCAACCATAAATTCTTTTATTTTTTTTTGTAAAGCATTTGTCGAAAAAAAAAAATATAAACAATAATTAATTATACCCAAGTTGACGAGTAATGTGCAAAGCAAGATGTGAAGCAGCAGGCACAGAAAACCAAGAGAGAATAGAAGAGAGATAAAAATAAAATAAAATTAAAAAAAAAAAAAAAAAAATAGTAGTATAGAGAGTGAGGCTTGTTGGATATATAGAGAGGTATAGTATAGAAATGGTGAGGAAGAGGGTGGACCGACAGAATATAAGGGTGATTGGGTTGGGGTGGCTCAACGAAGAGCCTAGGCAAGAGGAAAGAGGAATCTCGGGTCAACTGAGGTCAAGTCGCACCACCAGACGCAACCACCCCTACCTCACTAACATCAACCCTCGTTCATCCCGGACGAGACGCTCATATAGCATCCTCCGCACCCGTTTTCCAGAACCATGTTGGCCCACTCCATTTTCATTCCCATTTCATATATATATATACATATATACATACAGCTTCTTTCATTTTTGTCTATGTCTATGTACATCCAGGATTTACACTCACGCATTCTTGAAATCATGTGCGTTTGTCCATTGATTTAAATATTCTACAATTTTCCATGTAAATAATTCCACGTATTTTCATATAATCAATAATATAATTTAATTAATAATTAAAATCAATAATTTCTTTTTAAAAAATTTAAATTAATTTTTGATAATTGCTCTGATGAATACAGTGTCAAATTTATATAGATTTTCCATAAGACTTATATAAAAAATTTAAAGACTTATGAATTTAATTTTTGGGTAAAGAATAAATTGAACATTTGAGTTCGACGAACGCTTAAATTATTATCAGTGTATAAGTGTGTTGAGCTTTATATATGTGATGTTTTGTTATGTCTGAGGTCTAGTCACGTAGACATACGTAATTCACTATGAACGCGAAATTTTCAAACCCTCAGGTTGTTCAGCGCACGCACGATACTCTGTCTACGGGTTGATAAATATATTTCTCTTCAATGTATATCTGTTGTAAAAGAGGGATTTGAATCAGACATTCTATACAATTTTTATTACCATTGTCACAAAAAAAAAATAAAAAAATAAAAGTATCATTGTCCAAATGCTTTGTCCATCCTACGTAATTTTTCAAGTTCATTCACACTAGTGTCAATTGAAACATTGAACCTTATGATAACAAAAAAAAATTATATTTATATAATTAAAACAAGCCACTCATTATTTATTAATTTTTTAAAATAATAAATACTTGTATAAAATGTCAAAATAAATATAATAATTTACATAAAAACACCCTGACTATTATTTTTTGTTAAAATTCATTTCTAAAGTTCAAATAAAGCTCTTTTTGCATTAATTTTTTTTGTAGATATTTTTTTTTAAATTTGATATTACTGTTGGAACATTTGTAATTAAGGGTCAAAGCAGAACATACTTGTTTATCTCAAAACTTGTTTATGTAAAACAACCCTTGAATATATCAATGAGAATTTTCCTCATCAAAAACATCTCTCTAAAATATTTCTCATGTGATATGAATATGAAAATAAATAATAAATAACCATATACATATTGATTAATTAAAAAATTAAAGTAAACAAATATTGTTTAACAATATTAAACTCTATTGAATTTTGCTGATTATGCAGCAAAGACGACGAAGGCTTGATAAAAAGGTATATGTAAAAAATATTGACAAGTTGCAGGATGCATAAAAAATATAATAAAAAAGGAGAAGTAAAATATCAAAATAGGGGTGAGTTAGTGAGTTGAATTCTCTTGGTTTTTAGGTTCAATTGAAATATATATATACATAGACAAAAGGTTGGAAAACTCGTTGCTTCGGAGGGATGAAAATGGGGGTCGTTGCCCGAAAACGTAAAGCTGTTATTGTCCTCTTTCCTCGTTTAACTTTTTATATATAATATACCATCACAATTTCTCCTTCTCTCAGAGACCTTTACTTGCACACATACTACAATAAACAACTACCAAACTTTTTTTTTTTTTTATTTTTATACATTCAAACGCACATTTTATGTTTTGTATGTTGCTCTATCCTTTTTTTTTATATATATATCAAGTATATTTTGTTGAACAGTATTTCGTCTGGAAATAAATTTTCACAAATACTTGGATACTATATACAGAAACGAGTACTCACGCACTTGCTTGTTCAGACATAAAAACAAAGTTGAAATTCTTTTTTTTCTTTTTTTTATTTCAATCAAAATTTATGTAATGGAATATTGAATTTTATTATTTTTTACTTTACAATGTTAATAATTGATTTAATTTTCTTTTATTTTTGTCTGTTGAAAGACAAATAATTTAATGAGATATAAATTGTATTTAAAAAATTATTATTGGTAAATTGTTTTGTGCTTTTTGATCTATTTGTCATATGAAAATTATTAATATTATTTTAAAGTTTTATTTTCTTTATGTACCTGTTGGGTCGGTGAACTTGTTTTTTCTTTTTTATTTATTTTTTTTTTTTCCATTAGAACAAATTACGGAAGTACACTTTTGTTTCTAAGTATTTTAACAATAAAAAAAAGTTAGAATGAAAATTATTATTTAATAAAATCCTCAATGAATTCTCTTTTTGTCATAATGCCAAGTTAAATGTCATCCAAAGTTGACGTTGTCATATTTTTTTTTTACAACCACATGCGGTCTTTGAAAGTTTAAAAAATAAATTTTTTTCTTTGCACTCAATTTATCCTTATATTCAAATAACAAAAATAAATAAATTAAAAACTTTTGTATATTGTAAATTCTATTGAAGGCTAAACAACAAAAGCTATATAGTAAAATGAAATTAAAAAAATTATTACTATCTCTTTGTAAAGTAAACATGCAAAAAAAAATAATGTAAAAAATAATAGTGAAAAAAAATTGTTTGAATGAGAGAATGTCAACAATTTAATCGCGTATACAAGTAGCGTATATTATACAAAATAAATAGATATTATGCAGTAAAATATATACAATTCAACCTACATACCAAACATTTTAGATATCGTGTAACGATGATGGCTGCATCACACGCGTATCTAGTCGATTTTCTGGTCTTCATTATACCGGAAAATTTCCATTTCGTGCAATTTTTATATATATTTTTTTTTATTTATGCTATTAACATGTCCAGTGTGTTTTACAGTAGGTGGAATATTTCACGCCAAGTACTATCATGACACTGATCTTTGCTTTGAATAAATGCAATAAATACAAATGTTCATATATACAAATCGGTTGACTGTCAGCAATCGATTTTTCATAAACCCCAACGATCAACATTAAAAAATAAAAAATATACAGATTATTTAATTTACAAAAAACAAATCTTCATTTAAAATTGATCATTATTTGTTATTGTTTATTAGTAAGAAAATTATTAGCCTAAAAAATATTATTTAAAAAAAAAAACATGAAAAAAAAATTGAGATATTTTGGAAAATAAATTTTTGTTAAAATAAAATACATTGACAAATGTATAAAAAATTTTTTATAAATGACAGTTTGGTATAAAGGTCGATAAATTAAGATAATGGAAGAATGGTGGTTCAAATAAACTGTCAACACATCAGCCAGTAAAGTTGGATAAATGACAACATCAAACGCACCATCAAAAATATTTTTTTGGTATTTTATTTTCCATCAACGAGACAATCGAAATAGTTATTTTGTTTTGTTCTATTTTTTTTTAAATAAAATTTCTGTCGTTTTGCTCTTTTTTTAAAATTCATTTGTTCGAAAAAAAAAGTATTTAAAATATTTCAAAGAGTCGATACTCAACAATTAAATTAATTACAAATTAAATAATTAAATTAAATTTAAATTTATTTCAACAAGAATTTCATGAATTAATTATTAAAAATTAATAAATAATTTAATTATTTTTATCTTTCCAATTAAAAAAAATAAATAAATTAATAAATTTTGATAAATTAAATTGTCTGTTAACATGACTGTTTAGCTCCCGACTATTTGTTTAAAAAAAAAATAAAATAAAGTAAATTATTGCCTAGAAATTTATGAAAAATAAAAGCAAATATAAAATATTATTTTTTAGCAAGGTATTTGTGTGCATATGGGTGTATTTACTATTCAGCAATTTACGTAACAATCCATACATACTTTTACGAGATAGGGGTATGTATGTATGTATATATATATATTTTTTTTTTTTTGGTGCTACTGTTGTTCAGTTGCACTAGACTCATATCAACGACAGTAAATGCATTATATTTTACGAGAGACCAACTGGTAGACGTTGCCCAGACGATGTTATGTATACCTGGTCTTTACGATCACATCAACATACACACCACTTTCACCCTCACGTGTGTGTCAACAAGTATACATGTATTATGTATATACACTACTATATTCAACCCTTATACTTTTTATTTATTTATTATTTTTTCCCATCATTCAAAACATACTGAGGTGTAAAATAAAAAACACGTTGTTCATACTAAATTTTCTTGTTCTTTTTTTTTTCAATTATTTATATTTTTGCAAAAATAAATTTTTAAATAATTAAAATTTAATAATATTATAATAATAAATATAAATTTTAATAAATAATTAATTATTTATTATTAATATTATTAATAATAATTAAAAATGAGGAAAAAAAAATTTTTTTCTTTCAAATTTTTTAAGCAAATGACTTGTCTTTTATAATTAAAAAAAAAAAAAAATTACTAATATTTAAAAAAAATTATTAATATAAATAAAATTAAATATTAAAAAAAAAACAAATAAATAATAATGTATTATTAGTCATATTATAAGGTCTGAAGTTGTGGCGCCTTTTCACATTTCTAAAATAAATAAAAAAAAAAAAATAAGAATATTGTATAAATATAAAAAATTAAAGCTAGCAATTCCAGGGTTAAGGTTGTAACTGAAAGAAGGTCACCGACCCCCACCATTCTGACGCCACTAAAGTTACTTTCAGTTAGGTAAAATTGCTATTGCTATTTAGCAACAAACCATCCAAGAGTTGTTTACAGGCACTCTTTGGCATCGCGTTTCACAACGCAAATTACAGTCAATTAAAGCCTTACGCTTTTTTTTTTTTTTGCTTTAGCCAACATTATATCGAAATGCAAGTTTGCTAACTTGGACACATCCTTATACAGATTAAAAATAAAATAAAATAAACCAACAACAACAACAACAACAGCAAAACATCCACGCATGAATATAAAGTGTATTTTTTGTTGTTACGTATTTGTATTAAACAAATTTTATAAATAAATAAATTATATATGGACAAATGTGATTCTATAAACTTGAAAAATAAAATAAAATTTGTTACTCTGTCTTGAATAATTTAGCATTTATTTAATTAAACAAAAGACAAAGTAAAAAATATAATAAAAAAATAAAAATACTTGAAATTTTATATAGATAATGCGTTGGGGCCTTGATGATTGATTAAATGCCCTATGAACTGCGTGATGTAATAAGATGAAAAAAAATAAAAATTAACACATGAGTTATTATATGTAAAAAAATAAACCATCGTGCACATTGTTGAATCACAAGGGCGTATGTAAACGCACAAGCCCTTGACCAAAGAGATATTTTTTCCAACAATGTCATACATGGATGTTGATCAATTACTAACGTTACTTGATAATTTATCAATTTAAATAATTTACGCTGTTTTAATTATAAAAAATAAAGCAGGATTGAATTATATTTATGATATTATTTTAATTTAATTAATAGCATTGTGCAGAGAAATTAATTAAATTTATTTTTTTTTAAATTATTTGTGTTTTAATTTTTTTTTTATTAACGGTTTCTAATTGATCATGGGTTTGAGGGTATATCGATTGGGTGAGTATTAAACAAATGTACATCATTGAATTGCTTGAAATTAGCGAGGTCATAAGTATATATTGAACAACGTAATGTGCAATTCATTGATTCTTAAGTATGAATACATTTATCAAAATACATGAACACTTAATCAATTGTTTGAACTTAACTGTTTGAGTTTATAGTTTATCGATTGAATAAATTAGTGTAATGTGTATTAATTTGATTACAATTAATGTATGTATAAGTTGAAAAAAGAAACGAAAAATTAGCTTTGAAAAGTAAATTAAAATTACAACAAGTATGACAAGTATAACAAGTTGTCTTATAAATACAATTTTTAATTTTTAAATGTTTTTTTTTTTTAATGAGTTTTTAAAATAAATAATAACAATATTTATATTATTTTTTAAGCTTTAGATAATTTCTAAAATTCACTTATTTATAGTTGTATAATTTTTTGTATTTAATTAAAAAATTAAATTAAAAAAAAAAGTTATTTCAAAAATAACAAACAAAGTTACAAGCTTTTGTGTTACATATTTATTTTTACAGTTGAAATAACAAATTATTTAAACATCTAATCAATTAATTTATTAAATTGAATAAAAAAATTTAAAATTTTTAATAATTTTAATTTTGTATTTATCTAAATTTCACCTCAAAATTAATTTTCTAAATAATCTAAATTCCAATTCAAAGATTTCAACTTAAATTTTTACTTAAATTTCTAATACCTTTTTAAATTTATGTCTCATTCTTAATCTAATATACTTCACATAGACACAGTGACAAATAAACCTCGATGGAATACCATAGTGTTAGACTAAAATGTTTGTTACGTGAGTATCAATGTTTCAACATATGCATGAATGTCATGCTATTCGATTTGTAACGCATGGCATTTATGTTTCCATATATATACTGCACACCTATATCGATTAATAAATGCATGTACATATGAATTCATATATGAGAGATATAGTTTGTATAGTTTGTGGTTACAAACCCAAGGTATTGTCTAAAATATGTATAAACGCATTGACACAAACACACATCTATATCTATACACATAATAATAAACATGGAGTATATATACATGTGAAGATAAGGTTATATGCATGGTGACAATGTAGGATCACGTTTTGTGTGCGCGACAGGATACATTGGGATCCATCCCTAGGGCATGCTTCGACTCAGACACATCCGCGTTACAGTAATACCACCTAAGGCAACTGGTATCCTGGGTACTTTACTCGACTGAGCACGAAGAACGTACTGGTCCGTGCTTCAATATATATATATCTATGTTTATCAACCTATTGCGCTTAACGTGTAACAACTTGAGGCGGGGATAGTTATATATATCCACGTATATACAATGTGTGTGCTTGTTGGGAAAGATGAAAAATCTAAAAAAACAAAGGATAATATAAGTTGAATGCTGCTGTTGCTGTTGCTATTGCTGCTGCTGCTGCATCAGTTGATAGAAACAAAGAATGAGAATATAGGTACTCGGTGATGTTCTCGTCGGGTCATCTGCGGGGGTCGCGTCCGGAATCCAGAGCAAACTACTACTTATTTACTTTATACACATACACACAATTTATTTAACGTTCATCCTGTTTTGCAATCCACCTCTGNTTGCTGCTGCATCAGTTGATAGAAACAAAGAATGAGAATATAGGTACTCGGTGATGTTCTCGTCGGGTCATCTGCGGGGGTCGCGTCCGGAATCCAGAGCAAACTACTACTTATTTATTTTATACACATATACACAATTTATTTAACGTTCATCCTGTTTTGCAATCCACCTCTGCTCTCTCACACACAACATATACACATGGCCACTTTGCTTGTTTACTTGTTTTTAGTCTTATTTTTTATTTTTTTATATTTGTTTATTTTATTTTTATTTTGTTTATTTTCAAACACAAAGCAAGGGTATATTACCGTCACTCTGCAATAGACACTTTACGAGACACAGAAGATCAAGTTTTGAAAATAACAAAAAAAAAAAAAAAA
>MKYW01000003.1:2413125-2426946 GCA_015776835.1 Aphidius ervi | reverse complement strand
AAAAAAAAAAATGAAAATAATAATAAAAAGGGTTCGTTTTCTTGAGATGCGATATGTATGTGGTTCGTGTGAGTGTGGGTGGGTGGGTATGAACATCATTTTACTACAATCTTTATACTATATAGTACTAAATATATATTTTTTTTTAAATGTATAAATTACCCAACGGCATGCTTGTAATACATAAATAGGCGTGATCGATCGTGTAAAGTTGATAATTAATGTATTTTCTAAAATTAGAAATTTAATAATTAATATTTTTTATGGTGTGTTGAAGATTGAGTTGATTTTTATTGAAATAAATATTCATGATATAATAATGATGAGTCATTAATAATTTTGTTAATTTTAATTTATTTATTTTAGTAAAAAATTTGAAGAAAAAAATGATGAAAATAATAAGATATTTTTAAATTTAAATTAAAAATCAGTCAGATGTTTAAAAAATAATTTAAAAAATTGGTTTTTCATGTAAAAAATAAAATAATTGATCAGAATTTCGAAGGATTTTTTTATGTTTTTTGAATTAACAAAATATTAATTGCTGGATAATATTTTCTGTATTGTTATTTTCAAAAAAAACTTCGTAAATTTTTATAAAGAACTTGCGACACCTCATTTAGGAGTTTTGATAATAATAATTGAGCTTTTTTTTTCGTAGAATAAAATAAATGTATATTTGCATAGTATGAAGCATTCCAATTTCAATGATTGGACAAGGATATTTGCAAACAAGTGGCATGACAGGACAGATGGATATGTGCGATGTGAAATGGCGGGAAGCCTTGGTTGGGGGGTCGTGATGTGTTATGGACGCGCCGCGTGTCAATTAAGTAACTTTAGCCAGTGAGATACGGTGGCTTCTTTCCATACAAAATACATGTATATAACCTGATCACACGTATTCGCATATCGACAATTTTTATTTTATTTTTTTTATATTCTCACTTTAACCAATTGAAAATATATATATATACTTGAACGTCTTTCTATTTTGCCTGTGCTTGTTTTTCAATGCTGCGTGTGTAAATGTTTAAAATGAAAAAAAAAAAATATATATTTATTCTTCATCTTATTCTTGTGTATATATAAAAGCTATATAAATTTTTTTCAGTCTGTGTGGCACATCTTCGTCTTATACTCTAGCTCCCATTACGAGTTTCTGATGTCTCTTGTATATGTGCCTTCTGAAACCCTTTGCCACTCACTGGACATGGCCACCTCGTTATAATGACCCCCGCGTGTGCAATCGTCTGTACAATGTATTTTTTTTTTTTTTATTTTTATTTGCCTCTGTGTGTATTTTTATTTTTAGTTATTTCTCTGTCTCCATTTCTGCCAATGACAACGACATTTCACTATCCGTCGCCATCAATGTGTCGTTGCATTTTAAAAATAAAAATAAAAATCAGAACGACAGGATTATTTGATAATAAATTAAATTGAGTTTCAATAACTTTTTTTTTTTAACAATAAAATTTATCAATTTAAATAATTTATTTATTAAATATTTGTTGAAAAATTAAAGAAAGCTTAAATAATTATTTATTTATTTACCTTTTTTCAACAGGTCAAAATAATATTTGTTGTTTTTTTTTTAAATACACATGTAAAATATGGAAAATAAAATAAATATTTAATAAAATCAGTATTGATATTTTTGTCGGAAAAAAAGAAAATTATATTTTCATTCTGCTTCGGGTAAAATTTAAAATGTGTGTGTGTATCATACGCATGCATTGAAATGCAGATGGATATTGGTAATCGCGAGTGTACAGTCCATTTGATATATCCAGTTTTCCTCGAATCATGTCATCGTGTATATGCTAACCATTTGCACATTCGATCATATGGAAAAAAAAATTTACGTTTTACATTTACCATTTTACATTACAGTTGAATGATTAATCCATGATTTTCGATGAATAAATATTAATAAAAAAAAATTGAAAACCTATGTTTTTTTTTTCCATGAGTTCATTTTATACTTGTAAATTTATTTTTTGTTTGATTTACACACGAAAAATGAACTGGATTTGGGAATTTTTATTATTTGAAATTTAATTTTTTGACAGCTGTTAATAATATATTTTTTCTTTTATGTTTACAATATACCATTCATTGAAAAAAAATACTAAATCAAAATAATTTTAATATTTATATTTTTTTATTCAATTCCAAACGTTTATTGGTTTTTTAAAAAATATCTAAAGAACTCTTTTTTTCTGTTATTTTCAGATAAAATTTACTCATTAAAAAAATCAAATAATCCTTATATGAAAAAGACAGTTGTCATCGATAATTGTGACAAAGAAATAGATAGAATATGTATAAGTGTGTTACATTATCTTTTTTTCAAAAAAGAAAAAGAAAGGTGTACGGTGTTCAAGGCAGATATATTCTGGCGTAGACTAAGTGCGTAGTTCACATGTTCTATGCTAGATTATATTTGCCCCAAACACTGAAATTCCAGGAGAAGGTTGATTTATCTGTCATCAATAGTTTGACCTTTATAAAAATTCAATTTTTACTGTAATAGACATTTCTAAGATTTGAACTCGAGACCACAAGTACTATAGGCAGGGCTCTTGCCTACTTAACCATCAGCTCACTCGATGAACTATGAAAAATAATTATACTATATCTTGATTTGAAGAAAAAATTCAACTTAAATATAAATTCTTCATCATGTCATTGCATTTTCTCTTGTATTAAAAATTCTCTTCTACTTCCGCCAGTTACTAATTAAAATTACTTAAAAAATAATAACCAATTTTTCATGATAAAAATATATCAAAACTGAATAATAATTTCTATTTGTAAAATTAAAAAACGTCAATAATATCAATGAAAATTCGATAAAATTTTATTATTTTTAAATCAAGTTTTTTTTTAATTACGTTAATCATTCATTAAAAATTTATTCACTTTAATTATAAAGATTACAATTGATGAAAAAAAATAAGAATAAAAATAATACTGACGAAAAATAATTAGCCACAAGATGTTTCGATGAAAAAATTAATGAAAAAAAAAGAACAAAAGGGTTAAAAGTGCATACATAAAAGTTGTTGCCAACGCATTTCCAGAGGGAGCAGTTTAATGCGTTTTATTCCCTCCAGCTTTTGGTTGTTCATATAGACACGTGTGTTAGTCCTCCGGGTGTACTAACATACACCTTCATTCAGATCCCATGTGTAAAACCTTGTGTTTACAACACTTGACGCGTTCACGTGGTACACACCCTCCCGAATATGCGTTAATGCATATTGCATAAGCTAAATATGCAAAAGTCTTTTTCTTTTTT
Source organism: Aphidius ervi (assembly GCA_015776835.1). Lineage (NCBI taxonomy): Eukaryota > Metazoa > Arthropoda > Insecta > Hymenoptera > Braconidae > Aphidius > Aphidius ervi. The sequence goes on along the minus strand of MKYW01000003.1, from coordinate 2,423,639 downwards.
TTTTTTTTGCTCCCAAAGAAAAGATGCTCATAAAAAAAAACAAAAAATAAAATCAATAAATTATAATGATAAAGTTCAGAGACATCTTAGTTGCTATTATTATTTTTTTTTTTTTAAATTTTAACTCTCAAAATATATTCAGCTACATTTAATTATAGTTAAAAATTTATAAAAAATTCTGACAGCTCTTAAATGCAAAAAATCATATATAAAAAAAAAAAAGCCCAACTGTTTTATTAATAACAAAAATAGAAATTTTAAAAATGACAAATATCAATAATTAATATGTGGTTTTTATATTTCAAAACCGGAAAATGAAACTGTAATAATTTAAACTGCCACATTTAATTTTTTTGACAATTGAAATTTTTGAAAAGTTTAACTTGTCATTTTGTGTATATATATAAAATTTAAGTATACGAGAGTGTTATATAAATATCTTGACAGTAAAATAGCTGTTGAAAATTCAATAATTAATACAATGACCTCTTCACCTTCCAACTGTGCCATGTACATCTATATATATACACACAAATATCAAATAACACAAAATTAAATCTAGCGAATTTAATTAATTAAAATTATATCCCGAGTATATTTCAACGTACCAACTAATGGACATGTTAAATCAAAAAAAAAAATAATACTAATAATGCGTCATTTGAAATTTAAAATCGATTGTCGATAAATTTTGTTGAAAATAATTTAATTTACATTGACATTTTTAGCCTAGATAAATGTGATTTGATAAAATATTAAAAAATTAAATCATAAAAAAAAAAAGCTGATACAGATAAAAAAATAAAATAATCTGATTACAGATATATTGCTGTATAATATTGTTCAGATTAACCTGTCATTATTTCTGATATAAAAATAGTAATGTATATTAACAAGTGAACAATCAAGAAAATAAGATCGAAAAAAAGAAATTTTAAGTAAAAAAATAAAAAATCATATGAAGTAAATTCTTGTGAGAAAAATAATGTATAAAAAAAAAAAACTGTTTTTTTTTATTATATACCAAAGGCTAGTTCTTCTTTGAAGCTTTATTGCAGATCTAGCATAGCGTGCGTGCTAGATCGTGACTGGGAATTTTCCTCTTGGTTCAATACTAAAGTCCAGTCTAGACTCTCTTTCTTGCAACAGTCACGTTGCAACCCTTTTTCCCAGTGTCCCGAAGGCAAAGTCCATCCAGAACTTACATACTATACAAAACGATAACTACGTGAACAGAAGCAAATACACTGAATTCTCATAGAATAAAATATAAAAATCATCGAAATAAAATTTAATGAAAAAGAGCTAAAAAAAAAATTCAAAATGAAGAAGAAAAAATAGAGAACATGTTTGATGTTGAGTAAAAAATAGAGACTTTAATTTAAACTACTTTTTTTTTGTATTCACATATACACTGACATATTTATAATTATCCAAGGGTCTATTCATGGCCAGATTTAGTGACACCATGACTACGAAATGTATAGTCAAACAACATAAGAAAAATATGAATCCCTTCCATCGGCTGCACTATAAGAGGTTGACCTTCTGTATTTATTTATTCAACAACAATTGTTTCGGTTAGAAATTCATATAGTCGATAATATTCAGGCAATTTTCCTTTATAAATTCACAAATTTTCATAATTTTCTAGCTTTGCATTCGTTTTTAAATAAATAAATTGAAGACTAGGAAAAAATGCAATCTGCTGTACTATTGGTGACTGCTACCGTATTTATTCATTCAACAACAAACGTTTCGGTTGGAAGTTCATATAGTCGATATAATTCAAGCAATTTTTCTTTATATATTCACAAATTTTCATAATTATTCAGCTTTGCGTTCGTTTTTAAATAAATAAATTAAAATCTAGGAAATAATGCAATCAGCTGTACTATTGGTGACTGCTACTGTATTTATTTATTCAACAACAAACGTTTCGGTTGGAAATTCATGTAGTCGATAATATTCGGGGGATTTTCCATTATAAGTTAACAAATTTTCATAATTTTCTAACTTTGCGTTCGTTTTTAAATAAATAAATTGAAATTTAGGAAAAAATGACTGTACTATTGGTGACTGCTACTGCATTTATTTATTTAACAACGAACGTTTCGGTTGGAAATTTAAAATATGGATAATATTCAGGTGGCTTTGTTTTATATATTCACAAATTTTTAGAATTTTTCAGCTTTGCGTTTGCTGTTAAATAAATAAATGAAAACTCAGAGTGACACCATGACTACACCAATAAATAGCCCCTAGTAATTATTATCTAAAAAAGTTCAGGATTTAGTTGTTTTTTGTTTTTTTTTTGGCTTGCATATAAAGCTCTTGTAAATTTAAACATATTCTTATTTTATTTATCATAATATATATACGAAAAAAATATAAGAAATTCATATCAACTTTTATTTATTTTTTATTTGTTAAAGCCAAAAGTTGGATTTTTATATGAGCTAACACGTGTGTTGAGAGTCAAATAGGATTGTAAATATGTTTTTCAAAGGTATAGAAGTATATAGAAATGAGTTGGACAGCTGCGACAATTGCAAACTATGTGGACGCATATTGTACGTGTTCCATTTTGTCTTAGTGATGGTTGGTTTTTTTTTTTTTTATTTCTAGTATGTTGTGATGTTGTGCATGACTGAGATGAGCCAACAGTGAAAGACACCAAGAGAGTATTATGGAGTTTATGAGGTCTACACGCTGAGAAATATACGTAGGGTGGTTAGTGGGTGGTTGGTTGATACGTAAGAGAAAAAGACAAAGATAAATGCAATGACTGTAACGCGTACGAGCAATAGAAGGCACGTACTATCTCTATGCAGAGACTCCAGCTGTGTCATGTGCGTCGTTTGCTACAAACGTGACACTCAACGTCAGGGTATATCATCTACCTCACTCTCAACTCTAAAAAGAAAAAAAAAAAAAAATAGCTTTTCTTCTGTATACTTTGTTCATTTGTCTTTTTTTTTTTTATTATTTTTTCTTCTTTTTCGTGAGAAATAAAAAACCAAATAAAATAAATAAAAAAACAAAACTATAATTTGAAAAAGATACTCGACAAATCATGGTTATATATAAAAAAAAAAGAACCCAAGAAATGTTTGAAGTTGAATGTTTAATCTTGAAGAAGTCAAGGAAGCTAAAAAATAAATAAAAAAATAAAAATAAAAAGAGTATATTTGACTGAATTGTGATTTCACGGTTGGGTTGGTTAGAAATGAACATGAACACAAGACACATCTTGAGGGCCTATATATAATCCAACAATTTTCTTTACATATATATTTGAAAATATAAACAAAAAGGATATAATATTATATGGTAAATATTGTATATAGATATGTGATGATGTAACCCCTATACAAGAATTTTCAAAGTTTACTTAACAAACATAGTGTGTGGTATTTTAGACAAGTATATATAGAAATTTCACTGATTGCAAATTATTGTGGAATTTAATTACGATTCTGCATGAAAGCATTTATTGTTAGTCCAGCATTGAGAATATGTATTTTATTTATATATATATATATATATATTATGTAGAATTTAACGGAATATATTGTGTATATATTTGACAACTATTTTAGACCGTTCGTGTGCCAATATAAGGAAGTTTATATACCGATATCTATAATACATTTAAAATACCTTTTGCAGAAAGGATTTTGGAATATCTCCATGACAATTTTCAACCCAACAAATAATTTATTTTATTTTTTTTTATCATAAAATCAATTTATAAATTCATTATATTTCAAGGATTACACATGACATCCTGGTCATAATATTAAAACAAAATTAAATCTCGGGAATATGAAGAGAATTTTCCTAAAAATACTCCAAGTCTTTATGTATTTGTTGTATGAATTTAGAAAATATCTACCAATTCGTTTTTTAAAGAGAATTTTTACAAAGACTCGAAAATACAATTTGAGTTTTTCTAAAAAATAAATCATTTAACCAAAGAGGGAGTGACAAAAACAAATGGCTTGTTGTTGTATGAAGCAGCAATAACAAAATAACAATAATATTAAAATGAAAAAATATATAAACACAGTAGTAGATTCGACAAGTGTCAGACACAAAGTGATGGAATTGTGTCATCGCTAATCCGTTTAGTTGGCTCTCTGCCGTAAACAGCATTACTGGTCCATACTCTATATTGTTTTTTAATTTTTTTTTTTTTATTATACTACTATATTTTATTTATTTTTTTTTTCGTTTTATAATTTTTATATATTTTTTTTCATCTAATCTTTGTGTATAAAGAAAAAATAATGAATATTGTAACGTTCAATGGTGGAAGAGTTTGTAAAAAATTATCGATGCGAATAGATTATTGTCATCAATGTATATATAAAATAGTTAAATATAAATATATATTAACGATTAAACCTACCTATTATTTCCGGAATAAAGATCTTAAATGCCTGGCTTGGTGTCCATTGTATTTCCATCTCGGTGGCCTGGAAACCGATACTTACTGACAATTAAAAAAAATTAAATTAAATTGCTCACGTTTGCAAATAGATGTATATATATCCATCAACAGCGACTTGTGGTACTATGGTACAATAAGATGAGAAAGTTTTTTTTTTTTTTAAAAAAAAAGAGAAGGCCCTTATTTTTCCACACCCCTTATTTTTTACTCGACAATTTTAATACATAGTTATTTAACCAGTGATAAAAACAACAATGAATAAATGTATATAAAAAATAAAATAAAAAAATTAAAACAAATTCCAAGAGTTGTAATAATTTTAAAAGTGTACAGCGACGAGTTAATTTGATTGTAGTGTGACGTTGATATTTATTTCTTCAGTGTCTTATTATTACGTGGTAAGCCGACTACGTATATTTAGAAAAATAAAAATGAAATAATTTCTATTTTTTGCTGGAGTTGTTGTTGTTGTTGTTGTTGTATGAGTTGGGGATGATTATTATTACCAACGTTACCAATTGTAACAATGACACAATACAGTGTCAGGTCACCAATTGAGGGTCTGGATGCAATAACGACCTGCACGCTTGAAAAACGGTAGAAGTATTGTCCAATGGCNAAGAAACTCAAACATAAAAGAGAATTTGATAATAATAGAATAAGAGATTGAATGAAATTTAAACAATAGAATTCACAACTGAATCTGACATGGCATATATGAAAGTCTATGATAATGCGATTGCTTGTGATAACGAATTAAAATTTACTTTAAGATGGCAGATGTCATTAGTGAAGAGTCACATTTCTATATATTTCAATTTAATTGTTTATTATTATATTGTTTTCAATTTTTATAAGATTATTATAAATATTTTTCGTTACTGAATTTTTAGTAATTTTATTATTATTATTAAAAAAAATTCATATCATTAATTTTTTTTCTTTTTAGAATATTAATAATTTAGCAAATTTCATTTGATAAATTATTTGTCATTTTTAATTGTCTTTGTTGGTCATATTTAATTTATTTAAAAATAATTGAATTGAAAATTTAATATTGAGTAATGTCTCTTATCTAGATAATTTTTTTTTAATTTTATAAACTTCAATATAAATTTGTAAATAAAATATTAAAATTAAGGTTGAGCAAGTTATTAATAATAATAATACAATATTAATATTAATAAATAAAATAACTTATTATATTTATTTGTATTTTCAAATATTATTTTTTGTACTATTTAAATTTTCAATTGGTTTATTTCTACAAAAAAAAATAGACTTTAAAATGAAACCAGGTTTGAATTTTTTTCAAACAGATCATTGACAAATTGACAGACTGATGCATATGAACACTGTAAATATTCAACATCCAATTACAATTTGCTGAATTAAGCCTGAAGCAAGTAATGCTTGAGAAATCATGATATTTATTGAATAGACATTAAAATGAATGAATTGAATAAATAAGGTGTATCAATGACTTGTACCCGTGTATAAATAAACTTACATCATAATTTATTATTAAGTAAACAAAAAAAAAAAATTAATTAAAATAATATCATTGTGCAATAAGGAATAAAATAAACGACAATAATACATCAGTGTTGTCTGTCGGATCGTTCGAATAATAGAAACTTAACAGTGTAATACCAAACTCCGTGGTGCGCTTCTGGCATTGAGTAAATACCCTTCTCGGTATAGCTTGGCTATTGTTCCTTAAATTCCACGAAGTTGCAAGAGGACAAGAAACCAGCAACACCACCATCACTATCAACAGCAGTAGCAACATCAAAAACAACAGCAGCAACAACAACAACAACAAGACCAGGCAAAACAGTAGTAAAGACCTAAAAAATAAAAAGATATACTAACAAAAAATAAGAAAATAAAATAGTCAGAAGAAGAGAAAGGGAGTAAAAATAAAAAATTTAAAAACAAGACAATATGAATAGCCGGTTGCTAGTTTGATGTATAATTTTGTCGACACTGGTGGCATTTATTAAAAGAATTGAATTTAACAAAACATGATATCACCAAGTTTATTCGATATTGTGTCAAATGTCAATGTGTGTTAATGTGATTTTTTTTTGTATGATCAATTTAAAGACATATTTACACTCCCAAAAAGCTCTCATCAATTAATTACACAAGAAATTTTCAACTCTTCTTCTATAAAACCGTTTGGTAATTTCATGATTTTTAATAACTTCAAAGATTTTTTTTTGAATATTTTTTTAGAACCTTAAAATTTAAAATTATTTAAAAAATTTTTAAGTAAATATTTAAAATTATAGCCAATAATTTTATATAAATAATTTGAAAAATATCAAGTATTTATTAATTGACAAAAAAATCAATTTTATAATTTTAAAAATACTCAAATTTTTTTACTAATTTTTTCATAATTAAAGATGAAGGGCCGATTATATAAAATTAATTACAGGAGGTGGTTAAGAGATAAATAAAGATAATGTTGGATTTTTTTTATAATTTTCTACGTGATCGGTAAGGGGTAGATTGGGGTAGGTTTGGACTTAAACTCGTTTTTACTGGGATTTTTTTAGGAAATAATGTTTTTTAGGTTAGATAAAAGGCCGATTATATGAAAATATTTACGGGAGGTGGTTAAGGGATAAAAAAAAATAATATGTGATTTTTTTTATAATTTTCTACGCGATCGGTAAAGGGTAGGTTGGGGTAGGTAGATATAAACTTGGTTTTACTGGGAAATTTCTGAGAAATAATTTTTTTTAAGTTAGATCAAAGGCCGATTATACAAAAATATTCACGGGAGGTAGTTGAGAGATAAATAAAGTTAATGTTGGATTTTTTTCATAATTTTCTACGCGATCGGTAAAGGGTAGATCAGTGTAAGTTTGGATATAAACTACATTTTACTGGAAATTTTTTGAGAATTAATTTTTCTTGAGTCAGATAAAGAGCCGATTATATAAAAATATTTACGGGAGGTAGTTAAGAGATAAATAAAGTCAATGTTGAATTTTTTCCATAATTTTTTACGCGATCGGTAGAGGGTAGATTGGGGTAGACTTGGACATAAACTCGTCTTTTCTAGGAAATTTTTGAGAAATAATTTTTTTTAAGTTAGATAAAGAGCCGATTATATAAAAATATTTACGGGAGGTGGTTAAGGAATAAATAAAGATAATGTACAATTTTTTTCATAATTTTTTACGCGATCGGTAAGGGGTAGATTGGGGTAGGTTTCGATAAAAACTTGTTTTTACTGTGAATTTTTAGGAAATAATTTTTTTTAAGTTAGATAAAGGACCGATTATGTAAAAATATTTACGGGAGGTAGTTAAAAAATAAATAAAGATAATGTAGAATTTTTTTTCATAATTTTTTACGCGATCGGTAAGGGGTAGATTAGGGTAGGTTTAGATATAAACTCGTTTTTACTGTGAATTTTTAGAAAATAATTTTTTTTAAGTTAGATAAAGGACCGATTATATGAAAATAATTACAGGAGAAGGTTAAGGAATAAATAAAGATAATGGGAAAAAAAAATTATTTCTTAAAAAATTCCATAATATCAGCTTCTAGTAATTCAAAAAACCCTAAAATCATTTATTAATTTCTTGTTTTTATTTATTTTTAATAATGTTTTTTTCTTTTTCTTTATTTAAAAATAATTCCTATGGGGAATTATTGTTGTAATGTCCGTGAATAGAGTAAAACCTTGAACAATAATCAAAAGATACAGAAGTGGAAATAATTAGTCGCCGGTAAAGATGTAGTATATATATTGAGAAATATATAGAGAAAGGTAAAATCTTGTATCACGGAGGTTAATTAGCTGCGGTTATATATAAAGTCTCCAGTGTGATAGGCAAAGTTTCTTGGAGGATAATAATAAAGCCCGGACTCCCTGGTGTATATATACTAAAATCATTCTCAGTAACTTGCTTTCTCAGCGCTTTACAGAAATTTGTATTATTTATTGAGACAAACGTACAATCATCAAGACGATGTATTAATGTTAAAGACAAAATGTCAATTCACTCTATGATTTTAGTACTAAAATTTGATACAAAATTTATAATAATAACGTACATATTTTAGATTGAAACTTGACATTATAATTGAAATAATTTTGTAATGATAATAATAATAATATGATGTACTGTTGATACATAATTAGTATCAAGGTTTGTATGTATATATATCATTCATTGGAGATTCTTGAGTGTTGATTAGTATGAAACAATGAGCTTTATGAATTTAACCAATGTAACAAATGTTCTTGATTATGGTGGTTGTTATGTGTTGGCACAGTTTGTACATATATATTATACCGACAGCTCGATGAATATCTGTTCAACTATTTTCCATGTATAAATAAATTTATCAGTATTATATTACAAACATAATTTTCACTTTTAATTATTTTTAAAATTTGAAGTTTTTATTCTTATATTTTGTATTGAAAGTATATAGAAATTAATTAATTTATTTTTTAATTTTCATTGGTAAATTTGTTACAGATTATATGATTTCCAAGGAGAGTTTAATTCAGAATTTCAGTCATCAACTGCAATAATTATTAGTGAGTTTAAAAAATTTTTTAATCATTTTATTTTGATATTTCAAGTATTTTTTGACAAATTTTTAAATCATTTGAACTCGCCTTTGATTGAATGTGTAGTTAATTAATTTTTTTAATTTTCAAAAGCTTTGTTATTCACTTTTTAATTGAATCAAATTCTTTTGTATTGTTTCAAGTATAGTCTGTCAAATTTTCAGGTCATTTAAACTTTTCGTTTGACACTTTAACTACCCAGGTATAATTAATATAAAATTTTCACCTGGTTAAAATGAAATGTCTTCTGTCATTTTAAAAAATTATCTTGACAATTATTTAATGACAAACAATAAATAACTAATCAATGAATCAATAAACACTAGCATACGTCAATTTAAAAATAAAATTTACGAGTACAAGTTGAGAAAATTTGATTGGAAATATAAATATCTATTTTTGATGGGTATGCTTTAACATAAAAGTATATATGTAAAATTGGATATAGATATATTCATGTAGAGACAGACACGATAAACTTTGACTCAACATCAATCGATATGAAGCCAAAGTCGTATATATTTAAGTTCACTCTATTATCATGATTCACGAAACAAAGTAAAAGGATGTGAAGCTTTTGTGAGACATGCAAAAGGTAAAATAAAGAAAAAAAAAACAAAAAAAAGAAATATATATAATAAAAAAATAAAATAAATAAAAATGTGTGTGTGTTTTAAAGTGGGTTGATATTGCGTTGAGAGTTGAGAAATAAATCAGTTGAAAAGTTTGGCATTAATTGAGCTACATATTATATGAAAAATAAAAAAAAAATTCTCGTACAATGAAATACCACTGAGCATCGATTTACGGTAGATAAAATGTACTTTATGATGATGTTATATTCTGTAAGTAAAATACAAGTTGTTTACAACTTTTTAACTTAGCAGTCGTTTGTTCTAAAAACATATTAAAATCAAGTTGTATATATATATATTTTTTTTTCTTTCAATTTAAATTATATATATGTGCATTTGTAAACAAACAGACTAGTTTTTATATATATTTTTAATATAACAATTATTTAGTACATATAATTTATCATAAAAACAAACTATTAGATTTTTTTTTTTAGTGCGTAAATGCTTCATATGAAATTATACATTTAATTTTTTAAATACAAGATCATATATCAAATTACTAATTAATACTGCTAATAATTACAGGCCATATAGTTATTAAACAACAAAATAATATTAAAAAAAAAACATAATTTTTTCTCATCATAATGCACATCCTTCTTGGTTTTTTTTATTTTTATTTATTTTTTTTTACCTTCGTCAGCAAATACATGTAGTCTGGTTCATCGAGCAACATTCAAAACACCAGGTGCCTCGTAAAATCATGCATCTTATATACCATTTGAATTATCCATCTTAGAATCACATGTTTTTGATGCAGCATATAAATTTGTCTTTAAAAATATATTACACAACGACGTAAAAGATTTTTCTG
>MKYW01000003.1:2374571-2395521 GCA_015776835.1 Aphidius ervi | reverse complement strand
AAAAAAAAAAAAAAAAAAAAAAAGATGGTTATAAGAGAAACGAGAACTTGAGGATTGAGGTAGGGAGGATCCGGGTCACAGATCAGCGTCCCGCGTGAGCTGAAGAGCCCCGTTGGATGCCCGCAGTCCCATCGAGAGCGCGTATCGCGAGCAAAAGGGTACCTGGGTGCCTTATACATGAACTTTTTTTATTTTATTTTATTTTATTTTTATAATTCTTTCTCTTGCTGCGAACATTGCAAGATCATCTTACGACCGCGTGAATGCGTTTTATATATACAACCATATACACATACTATAAACTTATTCATTTCTTTTTTTTTATTTTTATAATTATTATTATTATGCAGATTGCAATGCGTGCACTCGTTCGCTTTAGAAAATCACCAGTCATTTAGAATTCTTGAATCATTAAAATTTTTATTTTATTTTTTTTTTGTTATGGTTTATTTATTTATTTATTTATTTGTTTTAAATTTAATGTATTTTTTAATTTAACTATTTGATATATATATATTTTTATGTACAAATGTATATACTTTTAGGGTTAAAGTTTAATACTGATAGAATTTTACCCCGTCAGCATGAAAATCTCATACGGATATCCCACGTTTTTAACAGTTGAACAATCTGCTGTTAAACAGATATGTACCTACAATACAAGTATTCTTATCGTTTTTTTTTTTTTTTTATTTTTTATTTTGCAAACTGCTCTGTACTTTGACCGTAGCTGCAGGGAGCACACCCTGGGGGCCACCGGGCTCGGTTCTCTCGACGATCAACCAACCAAGACCAAACTCACGCACTGAAATCGTGTCCACTCGTCACGTTTTGCAAAACGAGTCTCTCGTTCACAATGACTCTTTTTTATTATTTTTTCAAATCTTTTTTATATATTATAACTAAAAAAGTTTTTTTTCCTTTTTTATGATTACATCACATATGACCTATAAAATTATTTAAGTATATAGTTGTGGAATTATTCCTGCACAAGTTTTATTGTTTTATTTTGTTTTTTTTTTAATTTAAAAAAAAAATTAATATAAAATGGGGTATATAAATTTACGGATTTAGGCTTTTATCATTTTTATTTTCATTTTTCGTTTTTACTGCCAGAAAAGCCATGGGTTCAACCCTTTTTTTTTTATCCAAGAAGTTTTAATTTTTTTTTTCATTTAGAATATTAATAAAAAAATAGAAAATAAAATATAGCAGTTAGACAGTTGTGTTAATAATGTATAAAAATGTTATTATCAATTTAAAAAAATTAATTAAACATTATGACAACAGTAAACAATAAATAAATATAATATTTAACAATGTATTTTAAAATTTACCTTCCTCAAATCTTTGATAAAATTTATATAAAATTAATTTATATATTTTTAAATTTAAAATAATACATGTGAATATAAAGTTAAAAATTTTTTTTCTGTGAGTAAGATGATCCCAAAGAGATCTTGTTTTTTTGTTCTCCCACCCTTAAAGTTCACGCTCGGGACTTTGAGGTCATTGGGCAGTCTGCCCAACAACAAATCATTGCTAATGATCACAACGTATTATACCTCTTTAGCTTGGCCAAAGCAGTACAGCCAAAAGCACACACTATTATGATGCCAAATAAATAAAAATATATAATATAATACATATTAAAAATAAAAATAAAGCAACGGAAGTAAACAAGAAGGTACAAAATGTACCATATCAAATTGTCGAGTCATAATGATACGACCAAGTCTCACTGGTTTGATCGCATCCATTTATATATTTTATTTTTTTTTTCTTATTATATATGTGACAAAGGTTTTAAACGTATAGATATTTATTCTTTCACCATCCACCTTCACCACCACCCACATAATGTATTTTTTTTTTTTCACTGTAAAACTTGAAGTAATTAAATGTATATTTATAATATTTACAGTCAGTTATTGCCAGAGGGAGTCTTTAAGCCAATTAGCTTTGAACTTTAATTATTCCGATAGTATATTTTAAAATACAACACAAGAATTTACGATTCGCACAGTTCGACTTTTATCATCATGTCATTTATTTATTTATTTATTATTAATTGTTTTTTATTTGAAAAAAAAAAAAATATTTAAAATACATGCTAAAGAAAATAAAAAAGGTAGAAAAAATATTTCTGGTTTCTCTCATGATATTGATGAAATTTTATGTAATCGTAATTTTAAATTTAATTTAAAACAAGTAAACAATTATTTATTATTCTCTGGGATTTTTTTTTTTTAACGAAAAATTGTTTTGGAGTTGTTGGCTGGCACGGAGAATCAGAAAAAAAAAAATGAAATAAAAAAAAGTAGATGGAGTAGTGAAGCCGAGATCGATATAGAGACTGGGACACGGGGCACTCACCGTCGAGTATCCAATTAGATGCGAAGTAGGAGGACAGGAGCATCGTAGAAATACAACGTGGGTGCTATGTGTATGTATATATACAACGATGGTAATAATTATGAACCCCAGCGATGTGGTATAATCCAACGTTGCTTGTATTGTCACCTCTTTTCTCTCAGACACTGAGTGCGAGTTCGATCTTGATATTAATGTTCAGCTTTAAATCACAAGATTAATCTGAAAATATAAAGAGCCATAACTTTATTTAAAAAAAAAATACTTTTTTTTGTTAAATAAAATACTTTAAAAAGTATATCTATTATGTATTTACATGTAAAAATAATGGAAAAAAAAATTTTAAAATACAAAAAAATAGGATTTTTAAAAATACTATTGTTCGGAAAATAAAATAACACATAAAAATAATAGAAAAATATTTGAAATAAATTTTTAATAAATAGAAAAAATTGTTGGGTAACATGTTAGACATTAAAAAAATAAAATTTGCTCGTAGAAATTTTTTAAATTAACTTTAATTTAAAAATTAAAAAAAATAAAATTAAAATTTGCTAAAATTGAATTAAATTTTTTTTTTAGTTTAACAATTAAAAGTTAAAATTTTTTTTATTATTTAAACAATTATTCGAGTCTGTTAATACTGTTAGTTTTTTTAAATTTGTTTAATTCAAATTTTTGTGACAGTTTTTGTTTACTTGAATTAAAAAAAAATATTTAAAATATTTTTTTGAGTCGCCAATTTTACACTGCTGCATTCTATTTTTTAAAAATTGAATTTATTATTAATTAATAATTATTGAATTTAATCAAAGTTATAGATACTCTATTTACTGATATAAAAAAAAGTTGTTTGAGTCAGTGTGAGGTATACTGTACAAGCCCCAATATAGTTTCCCTGATAGTTTTGGGTGTTGTCGATTTGAAATTGCATAAAGTGTTTAATAAAAATACTAAAAAATAATAAGGATAAAGAGAATATACGAATAGACTGGCACGAGTACAAATATGAGATTGTTCAGAAGCGATAGGAATACCTAATCGTATACATACCCGGATTGCCCGGATCCATAAAAGAAACGTTATATCGTTTTTATCTTTTGTGGTATTATATACATTGAAGATTCAAGTATATAACGCATCGTTTAAAATAAAATGAAAAAATTTTCACCTACGCATACATAATATATAAATTTAAAAAAAATAAAATTTCATTATTTTTATGATTATAAAATCAACACAATAATAGTTATGATAAAATTTAAAAAAAAAAAAAAAAAAAAATCATATAAAAATAATCGATAATTTATTTATTGTATTTGTATCGATCAAAGCAATTTAAAAATTTTTCTTTCGAAATTTTTATGATCAGATATAATGATCTTATATAAAAAAATTAATAAAGATCACGTTTTCATATTTTTTTTCTATTTTTATAGAACACGCACGTGCGTTAATGCAATTTACGATATAATTCAAGTTTCAACGTTAATTTTTTTTTTTTTTTTCAAGACTCAGATAAAATGATAATAAAGTTAGTAGATGAAAAAAATTATATAAATATATATTTGATAGAGAGAATAAAAAAAAGAGAATGATAGAAAAAAAAAGTTGTGGACGCAGTGGGCGGTTCTGCGTGCGTGCGTGATCGTGAGGTAAGATAGCTGAGGTCACAATCATACGCCTCTTCTGCTTCTTGCAGGGTGGTCCAAATTTATTTATACGATTAAAAAAATAAAAATGAAAAATACAATTTACTCAAAAATATACAATAAGATTTTTTAAATTATTCCGGGAAATTGTGTATTAAAATTCGGCTGTAATTAGTTGGGCTTTGATATTTTAAATAATAAACAACAAAAAATAATCATTAATAAAGATATCGCATCGTTAGGTGAATAAAAGGTGACATCATCACCAGTAAAATCCACGCATTGTAAAGTTTTGTTGTTAAATTTATACACAGGGAATTTTATTCATCGAATTACAAACAAAAGCTTGAAAGCTGGTGTTGACAGTAAGCCACAAAAATTTGTTTGGCTTCAATTAAAATTTATGCAACTTCTTTGTGTAAATGTATCATTTACATACGTATAAATTTTTCTTATATTTTTAATTATTTACATTGTCATGTTAATAATAATTATTGAGTGTTATTTGAGTTTTTTTTTTAATAAGAAAAAATCAGTAAAAAATTGATTGAAAAATGTTTATGCATCTGCCAAATCAAAATTTCAATTTATAAATAATTAAAATGCTTAAAAAATGATAAAAAATGTTTATAAACAATAATTAATAATGGTAATTCAAATATCAATTAATAAACAATAGAATAAATTACTGGGAATTATTAATTTATAAATTAAAATTATTATTAACAATTTATATAAATTCTCAAATATTTTTACTTAAATTTTCTTCTATTTGTTTAAACATTTTTAAAAAAATTAAGAGTAAAAACAATTTTTTCTTTTACTTTTGAAGGTATAACGCTTTTCTATTTAATTATTTATTTATTTATTTAAAATTTTAACCATCTCTTTGACGACACACAGTATGTTCGTTTGAAAAAAATTTTATTTCATTTTTAATATAAAAAATAATAATAATAATTGAATGATTTTTGAATGTTATAAAGCAATATTGATTGTTTTTTATAATTAAAATCAATAAATCTGATAATTGATATTTTTCAAGTATATGATGGATGGGTACATGTAAATGCCTGATGCATCAAATTGAAATTCTGAATGTTACTGAAAACCCATGACACTCGATGTGGTTTGTGAATAGACTGTATCGTTTTGGGACCTCAAACCGCAGGTCATCTCTTTCATTTAAATTTTTCGTACGCTTTATTTATTTTTTCATTTTTTTTATTCTTATAACGTATTTGATGTACGTCCTCGATTGACTGATGAAATTGGAATAAATAAAAAAATTTCAATATCGTAAAATAATATTTTTCAAATTGCAAACAAAAAAGTTTTATTTTTTTATTTTTCTTTAATATTTCTATTTAAAAAATAAATATAATAATTTAAAAATTTATAGTGTGTTAATTAATATACTAATTAAATATATTAATTAAAAAAAAAAAAATTTCATTACATTAATATTAATTAATTTAAATAATTATTTAAAAAATTTTAAATAATTTTTTTTTTGTTTTTTTAAAGAAATAAATTTATTTTTGTTAATAAAATTTAAAATATAAATAAATAATAATTTTTATTGAAAGAAAAAACATTTATTAATTATTGATATATACATTGAAACTAGTAAGTCAATCAAAATGTTAAAATTGTTCAACATCGTGATATTTTTACTCGATCAGATGTACCGATGCGCACCATTAATTGTCCTGCTGTATTATCTCATCCCAAATTGCCAAACACCAATACACTCATATTATTCATATGGATGTTTTTGGACATACATATGTTCATGTAAAAATATATATAGAAGTGATAGAGACAAAAATACAAGCATTTCCATTAAAAATCTGTAACGCATTTAGCCTGATGAGTAGTTTGGTGAGTCGTGCAATTTAACAGCACTAAATTGCCGTGCCATTTCCGTTCATCAATTGATTTATTGTATGACAAATTTTAAACGATTACCAAATTAACAAATGCGTTGTACAATTTCAAAAACAGCTATATAAATTTTATTGATAACTGTTGTTAAATATTTCATAATATTAACGAATTTATAACATTTTTTTTCCCTTTTTTCTGCTCAATGAGATGAAATATATAATTTAAATTTTAATGTAAAAAAAAAAAAATGATATTTTACATGTATTCGATGCGATAAATTAAATATCAATTTTTTTTTATATTTAATGGACTGTGTATTATGTAAAGATATAAAAAGCAATAAAGAAAAAATAAATAGTAAAAAAAAAGTGGATAGTTTTGATGAAAAAAAAATAATAAAATAAACAGCTTCATAATTCAAATAGAGTCAGACAGTATGATCAGATTGTTATTAAGACTTAAGAGGACACACCAATAATGTTACAAGATTACAGCTCTATTACTGGAAAAGTAATGAAGCCAGTTCAATAAGTTGAACTATCGATTTAAAGATGTAATTTATCGTGATTTCAAACTGTTAAAGTACAAGATATATAACCCCATTTTTTTTTATTGATAAGTTTATACAAACGCACTCTATTCACAATATATAAATATAAAAAATTTTCTATAGATTATTTTTGATCTTTTGAAATAATATCGTATTGGAAATAATAAAAAAAAAAAATGTATAAAAGTCTTGAAAAGTTATTTCGATGAGTTG
Source organism: Aphidius ervi (assembly GCA_015776835.1). Classification (NCBI taxonomy): domain Eukaryota; kingdom Metazoa; phylum Arthropoda; class Insecta; order Hymenoptera; family Braconidae; genus Aphidius; species Aphidius ervi. Next base: position 2,388,843 of record MKYW01000003.1, on the reverse strand, counting down.
GCATTAAAAAAAATATATAAAAAGAAAAAAATTAAAGTTTTTTAAAACTTGTGTGTTTTTTTTTTAATAAAAGAAAAATCTTGATATGTTACTTTTTTAATGTAACCTTTAAATATCTTTTAATAGGATTTTTTATAACCTTTTAAGTGTTTCATTCGCCAACAAATTAATTGCTCCGTGCATTTATCTTCTTACAGCCGAATGAAATATTCAAATGATATGAAATGTTGACACAAATTAGTGCAAATAATACTTAAAATTGTCAATAAATTTTTTAAATTATTGCTAGCTTTTTTGTTGGTTAAAAAAATTATTTAAACAGGCGTAGAAGTTTATGTGTTATATTTTTTTTTTTTTGCATCGTCAAAAACAAAATATTCAAATGACTTGAAAATGATCGCCAATAAATTTTTCAAGTGATTGGAACTTTTGATATTGAAGAAAAAAAAAATTAAATAATAATTTCATGGTCCTTGCATTCAAATCCATGTGGAAAAAATATATATAAATTATTTAAAAAATAATTTAAATTATATTTTTCAATTACACTAAAAATATAAAATAAATTATAATAAAAATTAATTTGATATATATTTAAAATAGATGCAAAATAAATTTTTTTTCAGCTTGAAAATATAATATCAATTTAGTCAACTGAATAATTCAAATGACCCAAAAATATTATATCCAAATTGTTACAAATTTAAGGCAAAAAAAAAAAATTCTTTTTACTCGGAAAAAAATAAAAAATAAATTGAAAGATTTTTATGTAAGATAACAACATCCACTTGTGAGAAAAGTGAATAATTTTACGATCGAAAATGATTGATTGCGTCGTTTAAGCTCTGTATAAAATTGCCGTTTATTTTCCTATATGATTTTACTTTTAACTTTATTTTTATATACATTTATTTTTCTTCACAAAACAAAATTGCAAGGTTGCACACCCATCAGCTGCATCTCTTCCCTGCAGGTGAAAAAAAACAAAACAAAACACATTGTATTTATTTAACAAAAAAAATTATCGTCACGCGAATTTCATAGCTTCCGCATTTCGAAGCAAATATACATTTCAAAAAACCAGAATTTCTAGACGACAATTGTTGCAACTAATTCTAAAAAAATAAAAAAAACTTTTATTATTTTTTTGTATATATCATTTGTAGATTAAGATTTTTATCGTGATGTAGATTTTTATCATTATTTTTGAATAACCTTAGAGAAAAAAATTGAGGTTTTTTTAGCAAACATGTGTGCGTGGTTGAGTAGATAGAAACAAGGGGAAAGCAGTGGTTATTCTTGTCCATAAAAACCTGCAGGCTAATAATTTTCGCACAAGCACAAAAATTGCACACCATATAACCCTGCATATATTATACAGGCCGTGCCTAATAGACACTTGGACGATTTTTTTTTCCTTATTTCAAACCATTTTTATTATTTTGTTTTGTTTATTTTTTCATTGGCTTTAAACATTTTCTTTTCCCTCGTTTTTACAATTTTATATATAAATATATTTCTCTCAATACTTGTATTTAATTTTTATAATGTTTTTTTATTTTTTTGAGAATATTCGAGTAGCTACTTTGTGCCTTCGTGCATATACATGTAAAATGAACGGTAAAACGTCGCGAAAGATGCCGGCACGTGACGCATCGCGGGTGGTTAATAAATGGCTTTGCTACCGGTGAATTAAAATCTCTATTACCAGCGCAAAAGCGCAATCAACAGTCATGAAGAAATAAATTTTTTCATTTTTTTTTTTATGCAAAAAAAAACATTTAAAAACGCATTGAATATTATCTTTTTAAATTAAGTCGTAATTTAATGTGCTAATTAAGTATAACAACACACGCAATATTTAATTTTTTTTTTTTTTTGCAACACAAGTTTATATACAATAAAATTTTATTATGAGAAATATATTAATATTTTTTTTGTTTTATATATGCTGAGCTATGCTACATGCAAACAATAATATTATGCATGTAAGTTGATCCTCGACTTTGTCATACATAGCTGATATATATTAAAAATGAGTTTCAATTTCAATTTCTTGTGTCGTTGTTCATTCACATATAAAATCTTTTCAACCATATCATGTTTTTTTTTTTTTTTCACACTTTCTGAGTCAGTGAAAAGCGGGTCTATTGAATACACTGTTGTACCGCATGCTTCAGTGGCAGTTTTTTATTATTTTTTTTTTTTATTTCGCCAATATTTTTTTTACTTATTTCAAAAAAATACTGTCGGACTTTTTCAAAGTGCGACATATCAATTTATTTTATATGTATTTTATATGATAATATTGAATTTTAAATATTTTTAAAATTCATTTATTGTGTTTATATAAAAAAAATAAAAAAAAAGAGTCAAATTTACTTGATATGTCTGCGTTTTAAGTCGTCTCAAAAATAGAAAAAAAAATTAAATAAATAAAGAAAAAGATAATCTTGCAATGTGGACAGTAGCAAGAGATAAAAAAATTGAAAAAAAAATAAATATTTATATGTACGAATAAATAATATACGCATTTGAAGAATGAATCATTTAAAAAAAAAAATATAAATATAAATAAAACATTTAATGTTTCATTGCGTGGTAAAATAATTTACCAGCGAAAAGTAAATAAAAAAAAAAAATTATCAAAGAAAAAAAGAAAGTAAAAGAAAATTAATCTTCTGGCCTTGACTTTTTACCGCATATTTACCACAAAATGTTTTTTTCTGAGGCCTTTATTTGAGTCGGTGAAGTAGCATAATTTTCTTGAAAGAAAGAGAAACATAAAAAAATTAATTTGTCCAAACACTTTATCCGTTGAACGAAGCACCTTTAGGATGACAACACAAGGTCCTTCTTAAACATCAGTTAGAATCCTTGTATATATATTAATTAAGCCCTTGCATGTTCACATGTAAGAAAAATATTTTAATTTTTTAATGAAGATTAAAATCTTGATAATAAAAAAATATAAATCAAAAATATTTTTATACATTGTAGCAATCAAATTGGTTCCCACATACAAATTGTCTTTTTTTTTTTTCCTCAAGTTTTATCGAACTGCGTTTAAATTATGCGTGCGTGCGTGCGTGCACATGTAAAAATAAAAAAAACAAACTTCCTAGAAATAGCGTGATATGAATTTATCGTTCAATATCTTCCACGTATTATTATTGCCAAATAATAACATGCGTAATTCATCAAAATTTTATTTTAATATAAATTTAAAACTCCATGAAAAAATGAAAAAACAAAATTATATTCAATTAAAAATTGAATAAGGTAAATTACAGAAAAAAAAAGGAGGCCTCATCTTGGAGTGGTAGTTTATGGCAAAGAATATAAACAGCCAAAGAGAAACGACTACGAAGAACAGTGGCAAAATGTATATATATATATTTAAAAGACCAGCAATCTCGTAGTAATCTAATTTTACTGTGCGAAGGACTTCCAGGAAGACCGTGTGACATTCAGCCAAGCCAATCTCAGCTGCCAATGACTGTCCATCTATCGCACTACATCCCCATCTCAATTTTTTTCTTTTTTTTATTTCAAATTTTTTTTATCAAATAAATCGTTTTATTTATTTATTTTTCTTTATCTTTCACAGTATAACATCAGACAAAATAAAAAATCTAATATAAAAAAAAACCATCAAGTTTTATCCAATATAAAATTTCGAAATTTCTTGTGACAAGCAAAGACCAATCTGTAAAATAAATTAATTATCGACAGGACATTGCCTATACTATGTATTTGATAAAAAAAAAAAAAAAAAAAATGAAATCTATTTACTTCTTGCCAGTTTGATTTTAATTTACTTTTTTTTTGTCTTTTAATTTTGCTTGACTATAGTGACTTTAGTAGGTACCAAAATTGGATGATTCTATTTACTATATATCCTTTAAATTTGCTTATTCTCTGTCACACACACAAACACACACAGATAGAGGCAAACTTTGTGATGCTGTGGTATCGACATAATCCAAATGGTATCTTCTCATTTTGGTTACACGCACCAAATAAAGCAATTCAACGTTTATACCTGAACGTTTATTCCCTAACAAACTGATCCTTCGATTTTCCATGTTCAACGTTAAAATACATTGGAAAATCATGGGTTTATAAAAGCCCATGTTGGTTAGAATCACCAACAAGCCAAAGAACCAATATATATATATAAATAAATAAGGTTTAAATTGAAGCGAGAGAAAACTATAGTATGAAAATGCATGGCTAGTTGGATACTTTGACTGGTTGGATGGTTGACTTGTTGGGTGTGCAGGTATACATGGAGGTTCTTGATAAGACAAGCTGGACGTACGTTACGATAAGCTAACATAGGATGAGGTAAACCAGCAAATGCTACGTTGTTTGTATCAGGCTAGCCAGGTGTCTACTGTGGCATACCACTTTATTTTTCAAAATAAAATCTTTACAATGATATAAAAATATTTAATTTTTTTATTTTTTTTTCAATTTATACTGACCCTATATGCCGGAAGTTAATGTCAATTTTTAATTAATTTTTTTTCTATTGATTAATTTACAATTAATTTTTTAATAAAATTATTATTCAAATTTTTTTCTGTGTAGAATAAAAATAAAATTTCTAAGAAATTTAAATGATATTTTATCTAGTGAGCTACGAATGTTGACAGTATAAAATTTATATTGTTCATATATTAGTCTATAAAATATTTATAAATTTATTACAGAAAAAAAGGATGAATAAAAAAATTATTATATAAGAATTGTATGGATATGAAGGAGAAAAGAAATTTGTGCAAACGACAAATATTTGCTTCTGATGTTAGCCAAGTATTATTAATGTTTTTAGATCAAATATAAAGATTGTAAATGTATATATGGTAGTAAGAGAGAATGATACGATGCACGTTTAGGTTACATTAACTTGAAAATAAATTGTGTATGCATGTAGAGAGAAGTCAAAGCAATTCTCACGTGACCCTACGCGTGAACTCTCACACGCAACTTGCAAGTATCTTTAAGGTGAAATGCGAGTATACATCGTCTTCGTTTCACCTGTGGGACTTTAGCTCGAAGCGCATGACTCTTATACTGCCTCTGGCCCTAATAAATTATCCCTCTTATATATATATCTTGCCATGCATTATACCCTTATACAAATTCAAATTGAAATTATCCTGCTCCAAATACACAAGTATCAGAAATAAATTTAAAAAATAAAATAAAAACGTTATTTTTTATTATTTTTAACAAAAATTATATATTGTTTATAAAAATTGATTGATAAATATAATTTATTTTTTATAGTTTTCACAGTGGGCCAAGGAAGCACTATNTTTGTAGTTTTTTTTTTTTTTTTTTTTATAAAAATTCTCCTGAGAAAACGCACAAGTAGATATTTTTTAAATTTGTATAGTAAATAAAGACCGACACAGACTATTCTCAAAAAAATTCTCTTCATTGGCCAAGCATTATTTATTACTGAAAAATTAAAATCCCTTTGAAACTCTATTATTGAGTTGCCTGACAACAAGGAGCAGCCGCATGGAGCGCGTCCGTCGGTCTCGTATGGATAAAAATTAAAAAAATAAAAAATTAATATTGATAGTTTAAATTTGTAAATAGTCATTTTTAAATAATATTAAATTATAAATTTGACAGTCGATATCAAAATGATGAGTGACATGATTTATTCGTAAAAGATCAAAGTAAAATTTTGTAAATTTAATTTTTCCATTAAAATGACCAAAAAAAATCAAATAATATTTAATCAAATTAATTAAAAAATAGCAGTGGTTATTGATAATCTATAACCAACATTTATATTTTCATTATTATAAATACTATTTTATTTTTACATACTGTTAAAAAAATATTTTTATGATTGCTCTATTCTTTAAATATAAAAAGACAAAATGAATGTCGTGTTGGCAAAGAAAGAAATGTATATATATATGAAAAAAAAAAGGTTATATGGATCGAGGACGAGTCTCTTTTGCTGATGCCAAAGAAAGTACAAAAATAAAAAAAAATAAATAAAAAAGAAAGGTAAAAGAATAAAGTAAAGAAAAATAAAAACGTAGCAGCTAGCGCGCGTGCATCACGGATATGGAGCGTAAAGCAAAAAGGGGTAGCCAAGTATATATTCTTGAAATGCAATGTTGAATCCCTCTGGATATATCTAGAAATATTTAAGAGTCGATGCTACAAAATGGCTGTGTAGGACAAACACGATGCGGGTCATAATTCCTTTCCCTTTTTTTTTTTNTTTTTTATATATTTTATTATTTTCTCAATCTTTATGTAACTTTTGTTTCTACTATTCTATATCATTCGTTTCATAAATATTTAAATCTATTTTTTATTCTTTAACAAGACCTACATATTTTTTTTTTATTTTACTTTATTGCTTGATTAAAAAAAGGAACAATAATAAAATGAATTTAAAAAAATATATATAAATTGTCTTTTCAAAATTTTTAAATTAAAATAATAAAGGCCTATCTTCAACTCTATGTGCCACTAATTATTTTAAAAATGTTCTAAATATATCTAAAAAATTCAATTGCCAAAAATTAATATAATAAATAATTCAACGGATTTTTTATTTTACTTTTTTTAATAAAATTTTAATCAAAAATAAAAAGCTCACAATAAAAAAAAGCGCATCTCCGTGGACATAAGCCTTCCTTCCATCCAAAAAAATACACTAGCAAAAAAAATACATAAGCCCTTTTGTCATATATATTTTTTCCCCTCAAACAATTTATGTAAAACCTCAAAAAGTTGAATGAAAAAAAAAAAAAAAACTCCTCTTTTGCTATATTAAAAAAACTTGATATTTAAAAAAAAAAAAAAAGATGGTTAGGCCTTCTGTTATTAAGCTGACAATCTATATATATTTCAACAAGTATATATCGTAAGTCCTGATAAACTAAAATTGTATTCTGGAAGTTTTAATATATACCTTAGCCTCTGTGTCTTTCTTGGCCATATCATACACAGTGAATATAGTCTTTGGCACACAAAGAAAATAAAAATAAAAATAAAAAAAAAAATATTACCCCTGCCTCTTGAACCATGCCAACTCGCGATGTATCGTCGAATATGTGTATATAAATGAGACATGTATATCGACGCCATTGTTCTGAAGTCGTGACAGTGCCGGGTCAGGAACGCGTGCTGAAAGCATGGGTGAAAAGGGCGAAGAAAAGGGTACATGGGGCCATCAACATTAGCATAAACCCCTCTTGTTCTCCACCTTGATTTTTTTTCACTTCAATGGAATCCTCTTTTTATATATATATCTACCTCTTTATACATATATTTTTACCTTTTTTATTTTATTCATTTTTTTTTTTCTTATCGTTATCTTCATCTTTTTCTTTCAACCCTGCGCGATAAAGTCAAATTCAACCGTTATTCAACAATTTACAAATATATTTTTTTATATTATACAACAATAATAGAAATAAATTTTTTTATTAAAAATACAAAATAAAATGATGTTTGATGTAAATAAAAAAAAAAAAAAAACAACTAATTGCAATAGCTATAGAAGAAAAAAGTAAAAAAAACAAAAACGAAAAATCAGCTGAATGGAAGATATATATTAAAAAAGAATTTGGAGAAAAGAGAATGATGAAAAAGAGAAAAAAAAGCACAAACAGCGTCGGGTCGTGCAGACGAGTGGAATCGCAGCAGGTCGCATTAGCGACGCGGTGCAATTTTACAGTGCAAACCCTGGCGCCCCGCCAGGACCATGTATCACTCTTGCAATGGAATTCGTTGTTACTAGTTTCTCGTTACCACTGGAGTTACGTATTTTTCTTTTTAACTCTTGTTTTCATTTTTTTTTTTTCTTTTTTAATCACTTTTACATTTTTTTTTTTTCCCCTTTTTATCTATGAGCCTTGATTTTCCAGGCTTTTCTCCATCGACCCATAAATCCACCAACAAAAAATCTCTATTAAACAAAATAAAATGAAAATAAAAAATATACAATTATAAAAGTTAAATTTATACTTAATTTTTTAATGAAAATTAATAAAAGATTTATGACAGATTGTTGGAGTAAGCACTTCATCATTTGTCACTTGAATTTTCGTAGTAAATTTTTGAATAATTGTAAATTTCATAGAGTGGTTTTGATGACAGTTGGTTTGACTATTATGGATTACTGCAGTAGTATTGACAAGTGCATTTAATTATTGATAAATTATCAACAACAAAATATCAACAAAATTAAATAAACACCAACATATGGTATATTATTTAGAGATGTATTGTCATCAAGTGGATTTTAATGGTAAAATATTATTTAGAAAATTCATACCAAGCATCATTACATAAGTAGAATCATCATATTTAATATTGATGATAATAATAATCAAATAAACCCTATGCAAAATGAGATAATAGTACTTGAACAAAAGTCAAGTTGATAACTCTCTTGTAAAGTACACAAGCTGTGATTTACATCAACCCCATTTTGTAATAACACAGTCAGTCAGGACCTACATCAACATAGTAAAAGTTAAACTTGTCCCTCTTTTTTAGCCTTGCCCTTTTTTATTATTATTATTATTATTTTTTTTTATCTCTATATCACTTTGTTGGCTATCCATTATATTGTTCCCCACTGACACACAGAGAATGAGAAAATGAGGGGTCGTAAACCCAACAACTCCGACCCCTCTATATCTCATCATCATTCACCTCCATTTTGCTGCCAGACATACCCTTATAACCAAAGTCCACCCTCGAGAAATGAAAGAAAATTGTGGTGATTGTGGTAGTAAATATTCTTCACTGATTCTTTTGCCACAGAAACACACTTTCACATCATCAAAATAGTCACTTCCTCAGTCCATTGTCACTATTACTCTCCCTTGGGTTTTTCTTCATTTTTTTTTTTTTTACTTTTTCATTTTCTGTATTATTATTTTTCTTCTTTTTCTTTATTTTGAGCTTACCCCTTATACATTTGCACTAGTCTCTGTCATCCAATTGGCTGGAATAAAATTCTAGTCAACATTATTATTTTTTTTTTTTTTCTTTATTTTAAGCTCGTTCATATATAGACTATTAATATATATATATATAAATGACACTTTAATAATTTTCATTTTATTTTTTATTTCTTTTACCAGATTTTTCCGGTTGAACTCTTATAATTTTCCCAGTATTTTTTCTTTTTTTTAATTCTAAATAATTTAATTAAATTCAATGTTAAAAATAGAAATAAAAAAAAAATAAATAAAAGAAAATCAATAAAATAAATAGGGTCAATGTGTTATTGATATTTTTGATGATAAAGGGGTGAAATGATATTTGTGTGGGTGTATAAAACTGACAGAGAAATTTATAGTCAAGATTTACTCACCCTCCACAACAGACAACACTTACCTACCTCAAGATTACATACGTGACGACTGGCAAGACCTTTTGGAAGGAACACTCAGCCCCAAAAGCAGCTTCTCGTTGACTTGCTATATATATTTATATATGTATCTGTGTTTATTTTCATATACATATAAACAGATTATAATATGTATGGGTGTGTGTGTGTTTGTGTGTTTGTAAAGAGAGGGTTATAAAAAGTAAAATGTAAAAAAGCCAACCCTTCTTTTGCATCACAAACTCACACTGGAGACACACTTTTTTTCATATTGAGACCTCTTATGGTTCTCTGCATCGCGATTCTCGGCACGGCTCAGTCAGCCAGTTACAACATTCCCCTTATAATGTGACCTAGTATGATCTTTTCTCTTTACATTTTTATGCAACCCCGATCACAACGTCACGTCACAATTTTTTTTTCTACATTTTTTCATATATTTTTTTTCAACTGTGATATAAAAAAATTCATGTTTTTCTATTAATCAAGATGAGCAAAAAAAAAAAATAGTCCATTTTCATATAGACAAGAAATTAGTGTTTTAAATTAAAAATAATTTTTTAAAATTTACTTTTTGTTTGTCAATAATTTTTGTAATATTTTTCAGGAAAAAAATAATACAAATAGATATCAATTTGTATTATTTCCCTGAAACATATTGCCCCAAAAATATTTGTCATATATTTTTTTTTTTGAAAATATTTCTCCTTCAAAATGACCAGTATAAAAGTACCGCATAGTCTCTAGAGATATATACTTTCATAAAATTGCAAAGGCACATTGGAATTTAAACTTGCTAAGGGAGATCTCAAGTGGAATCGTTTGCAACGACATTTTAACTCTGTATCCCTTGAGACATTGCTTCGATGCCAGAACGTCTTGACCCGTACTACTGTCTACACACAGTATCATCCCCCTATACACATAAACAATACCAACGAAAGTATAACTTTGTAAAACGAAAAATATATGATGCAATTTTATTTTACAGATAAAAAAATCAAAAAAAAAAAATAAATATCATTTTTTTTTCTTGTCTTTTCTCTACTGTAAATTGAAAGAATTCTTGGCAGTGATAGAAATTGTATCTATGATGTTTATGAGCGTGTGTGTGGATTTGATACACATGTACAAGTTGTATGTCATTTACACATAGATGAAGGGTATGATATAACGTCGCTCAAGCAGTCAATAAACTTTACCGATGAAGACATTACAGCCCAGGGCATTTTGGCTTTGGTGCATTTCCTCTTTCTATCTCTCTATCTCTATCTTTCTTTTTGATTCTGTCCTTTGGTCCTTTGGGCAACGACGAGTACATCACTCCTAAATAGAACTCTGATGCTCATCCAGGGCATCATCTGAGCTGCCTTACCGCACACGAAACACATACATAATGTGTCTCTTCATTTCATCTGTGTATTTCAGAATATGATATCTTCGCTAGAGAAACTGTCGTCGTCTTCGTCGTCAACCTCATTAACAAAATAACCTGTTTTCGTAACTTGGCAACAGGATGTCTATTAGTACATGTATTGAATGTCAAAGGGCTCATTTGTAAGTAAAGTATATTTATTATACAATTTTGTATAAATCAAAAATATAAAAATTATTTGAAAATTGTATTTCTAATTGTTAATATCAATTTTGCATTTAATTTAATTTTTAATCATCAGTTTATTTAAAAAATATATGTCATTTGTGATTTGAATTTTTTTTCGCTATTTAAAATTGATAGTTTACTTTATTTTTTGTATTTTCTTGCTTAATAGAATTTTATTTTATAAATAGTTTTATTTTTTTTTTTTTGGTATTTATATTATTGTATCCACGTGTGAATAACGATGTGGTTAACACTGAATTTCTAGGTGTTGTATGCCAAACACACAGAATCTCTGAAACTTTCGCAGTATTTTTGCACGAGCATTATAATATACAGAGAGTGAAAGTACAGTTGTATATGTATATAAGTACCACCATCATCATCTGCAAAAGTTTCTGCAAAGTTGTTGACAATAGCTGGCAATTTTGGTCTTTCAACACTTCTTAAGTCAAGTTCTCATTTTTTTTTTTTCTTTTTTTTTCAACAAGCATGCAACATAATGCTAATAATTATATAATTTTTATGAATATAAATTTCAAGTATGATGTAAATATATTAAAAACAAATATTAAACTTTTAAAAGCTGCAGTATTATTTAAAAACATAAAAAAAAAACTACCTTGAATAATATTTATAAAAAGAAAAATAAAAAATAAAAAAACTCCATCAAAGTACCATAATTAATTAAATTAAATAAATAAAAACTTGATTTAATATTTTCTTTTGAATATATAAATTTGAAAAACTATTGAAAATTATTTGTGAATATGCCTGTGTGGTTAAATTATTTTACAACTTTATCAATTGAAGTAAAATAAGAGTATACCTTTCCAAGTAAGAGGATTATTTCTCTTTACTTTTATTTTTGTTCACTCTGATTCGCACAGTAGCTAGAGAAATTATCTGATGTTGAATCAGTATAGCCAACCCACTTGAACTCATTCTTTTAACATTCTCTTGCTACCCTCACAATATCCCCGTTCATCTTTCCTAATCCTTTTTCGAGCAGTTGCATCGTCGATACTCGAGCAACCAAACACCCCTATATACCATTTTATTGTATATATATATACAGATTAATGCCAAAGTAAAAATAAATACATAGAAAATTCAACTGTAGAATTTTCCATTGCAAGGATAACTGCAGCTAAAACTGCATTATGTGTATGTGTATGTGCATGTGTATGTTGATGATAGTAGTAGAGTTTTTTAACAGTGAAAAATAGGATCTTTGGGTGTGTAAACCCGGTTACTTATGGAGGCCATTTCGGTCTGTGGGCTGCACTCGTTGGCCTCTAGCTTGAAGGGTTTTAAGGACTTAGCTAGACATTAGCGTCCCCATGGGGACAAAATAGAAGAGAACGACGACTATACGACCAACGACGATACCCAAGGTACAGACTTGGTAAAGGTAAATGGATGAATGGAAGGATAAACCAAAAGGGTAAAAAAAAAAAAGATGGAATGTCGGATATACATGTATATAGTAAAGGGTAATAGTGTAAGGTATATCGTAGATAGCTGTACTAGTAGCGGTGCCATGGGATAAGGAAGACTTTGCTGGAATGAGTCAGATAGATTGGTAGATAGATAGATGGCTAGATATAAAGGAATATATATATATATATAAACCTTGGAGAAGATTTGAAAGCAAAAGAGAAAAGTGAGATAGATGTTATATGTATATATCTATAAAATCATAGAGAAATAGAGAAAGAAAAAGAGAGTAAAAGAGACAAAATAACGTGGTTGTCTTTGGTTTGAAGATGAGGAAGGAAGGCAGTGATGTGGATATAGGGTTCCAACACTATACCACCACACAAATTTTCAGTCGTCTCTTGTCTGATGTTGTATAAAAGGCAAAAGGAGGAAGAAGAGAAAGACTGAGGAGGAGGAAGAGACAAGAGAGGGATGATATTGGGTGGGTCGGTAGATGACAGGGAGGTTAGAAAGATACCATGAAAGCATATAACCAGAATAGTAAAGGATAAAGAAAATGATGACGAGGACAAGAACTGACTAAAGGTACTGTAAGAGAAGACGAAGTGAAGTTGAGGGGAATAGATGTGCGGCGATTTGGTTTCCAATCATGGGACGACGGGATGCGCCTCTATCGAGCGAGGCTAGAGGCCCCGGCCATCCTGCCAACTTATATACCCTATATATACATATATATCCTTTACTCTGCTTTAGAGCCATCTCAGTCCTAGTGCAAATCGACCCAACCCCAATGGCTCGCCTTTACTTCCCTTCTCTTTCTATCTTCTTCATCTATCTCATCCTTATTTTATATATATATCACTGTCTTTCTTCTTGTAGTATCTCGTACTATTTTCATCCAGCTTTTCTCTCATTTTATACTCACTGCGTTTAGTCACCTTAGCTATATATATATATCTCATTTAACATCGCCATTCTCCAACTAGTCTAGTACTGGTGGCGACGACGTCATTTCTCTCTTCAATTTTCTCTCATGGGCTATCCTTGCAATTTCATCCCTTAAATATATATAGCTTCAGTCATCTCAGCGTCACCAACACAATCATGGAATATGTAACAACTTTCAAACACAATGTTGAAATGTATTTTGTATTGAATTTTCAATCTACAACAGAATTTGACAATATCTTTTGTTTGTAGTTGGATATACATACTGTATACAATAATTAGAAACATTAAATTGAAAATTATTGCAGTAAATTGTTATAGAAAAAAAATATATTGTTGCAATGAAATAAGCTGACTATTGTTGATCCTTTTGAGTAAAAGTTTTTGAGCTTTTTTTATCAGATTTTGTTGACAATTTTGAAAATAGACAATTGACAATTTTAATTTATTATAATTGTAATTTGTGGCATAAGTTTAGTTTGTATTTTAAAAAAATAAAAGAAAAACTAAATTAAATATTTTAATTTTGATATTATAATGGCTTTTAGCACATATTTAAAATGTTTTAACTAGTTACATTATGAATCACGTATAGTACACATTAACTTGACTATAGTATTTTTTATTTTTTTATTTTATGAAGCATACCAAAATTCACTCTCGACCACTTTGCAAGAGGTTGATAGCCACCTGTGGTTTATGCACACCCCTATATATTTCTGGTGTAACTAAAACTCTTTATTTTTTTATTTTTTTTTTTGTTTTTGTTTTTATTTTCTTTCTCTTCTGGTCTCATCAACCTTCAGTACCTTTTTATTCTCATCATACCTTTCATACACATGGTTCTCTCTCTCTCTGTCTCTCTCTATTTTCCATACTCATTTTAAAAC